>JACM01009022.1:0-14667 GCA_000787095.1 Periophthalmodon schlosseri
GGTTAAGACCAGCTGATGAAGATCCGAGTTTTCCTACATGCCTGAAGGAATTCCATTAACCACTCCTGATTAAAGCAATCATTGGAGCCATCGGGGCCTGTCAGATGCCATCCCTGCCCTCGCAATTACCCACGTCTCCTTGAACTCAAGTGAACGCGTCATCCAGGAGAGAGGGAGAGGAGGAGGAGGGGTTTGAGGTACACAGACGGAGGTGGGGTATGATGAGATTCTTGGGACATATGGGACGCGTCTGTCCACTGTATAAACGGTGACACATGACGTCTGAATGTAAAGGGTCAATGGTTTTTAAAGGTCCAATATTACACTAAACTGACGTTCCACTGTCTTTACCTCGTCTCAAACAGACCTGGAGCTGTTTCATTCTCACATGTTTAACACACAGATCCTGCAGATTTAGGCTGAGTTCTTCTCTCAAACTGAAAACACTCTGTTCCACCTTGTGATGTCATGTGGTAATACAGGAAGTGCTCCACTGTGTTTTTAAACTCCACACACCTTCACTAGAATCATTTGGATCATTTCAGTCCTGGAATTGCCAGTCTCTACTGAACTAAAGGTAAAAGGAGCTGTTAACTCCACTTCATGACATCACAAGGTGTTACTCAAACATGTGTGAATGAAACAAAACACAACTCCAGGTCTGTTTTTGAGGAGGGAACAGCGTTAGAACAAAGTTTGTGAAATATAAGACCTTTAAGTGTATTACATCATATCATCGTTTGTATATTTGTTTTGAAGCTCTTTGTTCAGCTGAAGTTGTTTTAAATGTGCTACAGAAATACACTTGAATAGAACTGAATCATGTGCTGAAAGTTGTATTTTTCTGACAATTTTCAGTTAAATTTAAGTTCTCAAAATGTAAATGTTTGAGTTGAAGCAGCACAAACAGCAGAAGTAGTGATGTTAAAACCATGCACGTGTCTCATGTTCTGCTTATGTAACGTTATAACTGTTTAACTGTGCTTCAGTGTTTTGAACAAACCCAGTTTCCTCATGAGATCTTACAGTTTCTCCATTTGCACAAGACGACGTTGAACATCACACCAGCATCAGGGCCACTTCACTCTGATTCACTCTGATTCACTCTGCTTTTGTCTCTAACCTGTTGTGCAAATCCTACATCAAACTTTAAAAGAACAAATAAATAAGAAATGAATCCAAAAGTCCCATAAGTACTTCCACAGTGAGCCGGAAACGCTCCGTGTCTCTCTCCAAAAGTCCCATTTTGCATTTTGAAGGTCAGATTACTAACTCAGCACAATGGGAAATGTCAGGTGCTCTGCTCACGATGAGCCCCACAGGCCGATGATGGAGAGTAATGGAGAGTGTGGACGATGTGGATGAGGAGGGTTTGGTCTGGAGCTGGTTAGACACTTATCAGACGCCAAATGTATTTTATTTAATTATTTTAAGAAGACATTTTTATTTTAAGATATTTGTTGAGTTATGTTTTGAATACATTGAGAACAGATGACGAGGGGGGGCTTTGTTCTAGAGCTGTTTAGCCACAGTCCAGTTTAATGTATTTGTATTTATTTTAAGAAGATAGATTTATTTTGTATCATTTGTTCCGTTATGTTTTTGAACTTATGACGTAACAGGAGCATGTGGACGAGGGAGGCTGCTTTTGTTCTACTGCTGTTTAGCTGGTTATCAGAGTCCAGTTTTATGTTTTTGTTTTGATTTATTTGATGATGATGATTATATTTATGTATTTATTTATTTATGTATGTATTTTTTCATTATTATTTTTTAAAAAGACATATTTGTATTTTGTTTTCTTTGTTCCGTTGCGTCGCTGAACACATTTAGACCAGACCGTTTCTGCAGCAGGGACTCAGTTTGAATCATTTGAGTTTAAATATTTTGAACTCTTCCGGTTCTGTTCAGTGAAAGTGTTTTTTTTTTGTTTTTTTCCTTTAAAGCTGCACTGTGTAACTTTTGTGTTGGAGGGTCTGACACCTGCTCGTTTCTATGGAGACGTGATTGCTGAATAAGAATGGATGTTTTTCAAGGTGTTTTTGAGAAATAAAATTAAAAAAAAAAAAGTCTTGTTTAATGCCATAGTGGAACATTCCAGGCAAAGCAATAACAACTACATAGTTGAGCAGAACTTCCAACAGAAAAGTTACACAGTGGAGCTTTAAAACCAGACACAGTTGGACGAGGAGAATTCGGCTTGTTGTCTCTTGTTTTTTAAGAATTCCTGTATTATTAATTTCGTTTTGTATCTTGTGTAGTCGGAGTAAAGATTCTCCTCAGGGATCTGCTCACACTGCGTTCACCCGATGGCTGAGCTGCAGTGTTCCACATTGATTCTCTCTCAAATGAACTGAAGATGCAGAAAAAAGGAATACAGAAGAACACAATGGCTCTCGCGGCTTGTTCCCGTATCGACGGCTCCAGTCTCCTGCTTCTGTCCTGAATTAACACAACACATGTCCAAATGGAGGAGCGGAGGTCGATCAGAGCGCCAATCCAACGAGACCTGAACAAAGGTCGATCAGAGCACCAGTCTGACGAGAACTGATCAGAGCGCCAATCCAACAGCGCCAGTCCGACGAGACCTGAACAGAGCGCCAATCCAACGAGACCTGAACAAAGGTCGATCAGAGCACCAGTCTGACGAGAACTGATCAGAGCGCCAATCCAACAGCGCCAGTCCGACGAGACCTGAACAGAGCGCCAATCCAACGAGACCTGAACAGAGCGCCAATCCAACGAGACCTGAACAAAGGTCGATCAGAGCACCAGTCTGACGAGAACTGATCAGAGCGCCAATCCAACAGCGCCAGTCCGACGAGACCTGAACAGAGCGCCAATCCAACAAGAACTGAACAGAGCAGCAAACTAACGAGTAACTGAAGAGAGCGCCAAACCAACGACAACTGAACAGAGCGCCAATCCAACGACAACTGAACAGAGAGCCAATCCAACGAGAACTGAACAGAGCGCCAATCCAACGAGAACTGAACAAAGGTCAATTAGAGCGCCAATCCTACAAGAACTGAATAAGAGGCGATCAGAGCGCCAATCCAACAAAGAACTGAACAGAGCGCCAATCCAACGAGAACTGAACAAAGAACTTAGCCCGATAAAGCTGACAAGGAAAATATCCAAATCTGGCAACGCTCCAGTAAAAATAATGATACTGCAAACTCATATGACTGCGTACTACTTTAGTTGAGAGTCACCTGCTCGTCACCATGGAGACATTAATGCATTGCCGAAAATGTTTCGTAGCACGGCATTATTCTTATCCATATCCGAAGCCGAGCTGGTAGCCCCACGCTGCCAATTTACATCTAAAACACAACAACAACCACAACAAAATGCTAGAGTGTAATGCCGTAATGTGGAATATTACAGGTAAAGCATTAGCATCTCCATGGAGATGAGCAGATGTCACGTTTAGATTATCCTTTGTGTTTTTGCAGTTGTACTTTTCCATTTCATTTTCTTCATATTGGCGCTCGTCTGAATAGTGATCTTGACCAGTGCTTTTTTATCACTCACTGGACGCAGCGTTTTACTGCCCCACGACTTTGCAAATGAAGTGGACGAGCAGTGACCACTGTGGTTATGAAGCCGATAAAAGGAACCAGAAAGGCCCAATAAAAGTCTATGGCTTTGGTTTGAGGCGTCCATTTGTGTAAAATGTAAAGAGCCCATTGGCTGATTAAAAGCATCATTTCAACTGGCACAGCTCCTACCCCCTATTTCGCTCTTACCTCCTACGCTCCTACCCCCTATTTCGCTCCTACCTCCCTCCTACCTCCTACTACCTACCACCTACCTCCTACCTCCTACCTACCTCTCTCCTTCCTACGTCCCTTCTACCTTGCTCCTACCTCCCTCCTGTCTGTTAATGGTTTATACAGCAAGCTAACGGTAATATAGCCTAATGCTAACGGTAATACAGCAAGCTAACGGTAATACAGCCTAATGCCAACTGAAATACAGCCTAATGCTAACGCTAATACAGTCTAATGCTAACGCTAATACAATGCTAACAGTAATACATCTTAATGCTAATGCTAACACTGAGGCCTTGTGTATTTGTTAAGTGTGATTCAGGGATTATGAAACAGGTCTTTTTAATGTTTTTTTCCAAAGTTGCCTGAACGTTGCAGCACTTGTAAAGTGGGTCAAGTGACGCCCAAAATGATGCAAAATGGGACAAAGAACGAGTAATTATCACAGTGAGCTAACTCCACTCTGCACTCGGGTTTAGCTCGTTATGAAATGTGCCTCATGTGTGATTCGAAACATGAAGAAATAAATGGAACGGTGCCCGTCTCCATCGACACTATATCCACTCATCGTTCTGTGTAGAAAAGATGGAACTATATTTTTTGGGGTCAGTATTTATGATGTGTTTTTTCTTTGCTCTGCTGGGAAATTTTTGGTTATTTTTTGGCTATAGGATCAGATTTAAGGTGTAAAAGTTTGAATAAATAAATTGTCTGGCTCATTACAGATGCAAACTAACAACTAAAGTGTTTCATTCTGCTGTTTATTTATTGCAGCTCATGATTTTCAACAATATTGTAGATTTAGAATAGTTTTTGTGGTTTAAATCTGCTCTTGGGTTTTTGTGTCAGTGGCAGAAATGAGTTTCAATATTATCGTTTATCATCTATATTTACTTCAGCGAAATATTGAACTTCAGAATGTGTGATTGTGACCGGCCTACAGAATGAAGAGCGCTGCCGTAGGACATTTTAAAAGGGTTTAATTTCAAAAGTTAAAAGTCCTTTGTCTAGAATAACAAGTATTTCAGTATTTTCAATATAGATGTGTAATGTTACGGAAGCCCCATGTTTGGTTTTAACTTTGTATTATTATTATTATTATTATTATGAGCAATTGGGACAATACATGTTTTATATTTTATCCATGTGAGAGAATTCTCATGACTGAAGCTGTGCTTTGTGCCATTATAAAGTCAAACCAACTTCTCCTTGAATGTTCCGCAATATGACATTATACTTATCGATCTCCATGGAGACCAGCTGGCGGCTCGTCCAGGCCAGACCTCCAGATATTTTCAGCAGTAAAACAGTGTGTGGCTGAATAAATACAAGATGGACATGTTTAAAGTCACACTGTGGAACATTTCATTCAAAGCAATAGCATCTCCATGGAGACAAGGTACATAGTGCAACTTTAAATTAGTTATAAGGCTAAACAAACCTATGTTCAGATCTGCAGGTGCCTAGCAACCAACCGCGGGTCGAATTAAGGTTTTAGTCTCAACCAAATGTGACCAATAGAATTAAAGGCCAAGATATTTCTACAGTGGACACACACACGGGCACATATACGGGCACACACACAGAGGCCCATCACACACACACACACAGAGGCCCTTCACACACTCACACACACGGGCACATATACGGGCACACACACAGAGGCCCATCACACACACACACACAGAGGCCCTTCACACACTCACACACACGGGCACATATACGGGCACACACACAGAGGCCCATCACACACACACACACAGAGGCCCTTCACACACTCACACACACGGGCACATATACGGGCACACACACAGAGGCCCATCACACACACACACACAGAGGCCCTTCACACACTCACACACACGGGCACATATACGGGCACACACACAGAGGCCCATCACACACACACACAGAGGCCCATCACACACACACACAGAGGCCCATCACACACTCACACAGAGGCCCTTCACACACTCACACACACGGGCACATATACGGGCACACACACAGAGGCCCATCACACACACACAGAGGCCCATCACACACACACACAGAGGCCATCACACATACGGGCACATATACGGGCACACACACACACACACACGGACATTACAGTCTATATCACAAGATGGAGCCTATGCATAATTCCCCATATTTACATCAAAGCATTAGGCAGCTCCCCGTGTCAGAAACTGTCATGGCTGCTTATCCCATAGGCTCGCAACGCCAGGCTCGGAACGCCAGGCCACTCTGCCACTCTGCCCCTCTGCCACTCTGCCACTCTTGGCCATGATTCACGTCCCCTGCCACCCAAATGACACATCCACAGTTACACAGGCTTCCAGGACTCCACAGCTCCCAAATGGTGCCTTCTGCTCCCGTGTCTGGCCATCTCTGAAAGGACTAAATACAATCCCTTCTTTATAACAAACCGCCCATAATGCAACAGTATAGCTCTGTTTCGGCATGAAAGTGACGTTAACTTATGTAATCCGGCGAGCTTTGGTTAGCGTTTAAAGAGCAGGTTTTGTCTCTTAAGGGGAGGCTGGGCTCCTAATGGTGATGCGCGCTGCACACTAAAATGGAGGAGCGGAGTCGGCTGCATTTTTATAGGTCCCTTTGCATATTGAATTCTAAATGGTCAAGTGCTTAAAAGGATTCGATTAACAACAAGACATTCAAAACATTTTCTTAATACGAGAGACAGCCAGACGCATACGGTTCTAGACGCAGTTTTGGCTTTTGTGTTCGGTCTTTAAAAGGCATTTGAATGTTACTTATAAAACTCATCTAAATCCTGTTAACCTTTTACTACTGAAACTAATGACACTTTAATCAAAAATATGGTTTTGGCTCGAAAGTTTTATTCTGACCAATCAGGACGATTTATTTAGTGTATTTCTAAACACATGTATTATCTATTTACCTGTTTAACTCTTCAAACATGGCGTTTTAAGATTAACAGCAGCATTTTGTCAGGTACTTTAACAGAAAATGTATAAACTGAGTTTGTAGAAAGCCGTTTTGAAATGAAAAATATTTCATTGTGTTTTGTATCAGACTCATAAATGCATCTTGTTAATCATGTCGACTCCAAACTACACATAAAGTTTGACTGTGGTATTTCTAATTTTCCTGTGTTTTGCCCAGACATGATTCACAATCCCAAACCTGTGTCTGAACCTTTAAAGGCCCATATTACACTATTTAAAGGCCCATATTACACTATTTAAAGGCCCATGTGACTCTATTCTCTGATCTGTTCTAATGTTGTTTCCTCATCACAAACAGACCTGGAGTTGTGTTTTGTTTCATTCAGACATTTAGTTTAGTTAGTTTTTCAGTTTAACACACAAACCCTGCAGATTTAGGCTGAGTTCTTCTCTCAAACTGAAAATACTCTGTTCCACCTTGTGATGTCATCAAGTGGTAATACAGGAAGTGCTCCACTGTGTTTTTAAACTCCACACACCTTCACTAGAATCATTTGGATCATTTCAGCTCTGGAATTGCCAATCTCTACTGAACTAAAGGTAAAAGGAGCTGTTCACATGAAAACTACCACTTCATGACATCACAAGGTGGAATAGAGCATTTTGAGGTTTGGAGTTGTGATGTCATCAAGTGGTAATACAGGAAGTGCTCCACTGTGTTTTTAAACTCCACACACCTTCACTAGAATCATTTGGATCATTTCAGTCCTGGAATTTCCAATCTCTACTGAACTAAAGGTAAAAGGAGCTGTTAGCTTGAAAACTACCACTTCATGACATCACAAGATGGAACAGAGCATTTTGAGCTTTGGAGATGTAGACAGACTAATAATAAAGTGTTACTCAAGCATGTGTGAATGAAACAAAACACAACTCCAGATTTGTTACCTCCTTAAAAACATAAATCAGTTTTGCGTAATGTAGAACCTTTAAATCATGAAACGCACTGTTCCATGTACGTCTTGTGTGGATACTTGGGTGTTAATCCGAGTAAACAACACATGTGCTAGCTCGTCGCTAGCCTGTTGGCTGTTGTATTTTAGCTTAGGGACATCTCAGATAATCATCATTGACTGAAAATTATTGATTCAAATTCTCAGCGAGGCTGTGTTTTGCCCTCCGAGGGGAACATATAGTGTATTTTATCTGACTGCACGACTCGCGGGCTCAGTTTACTCCATACGCTCGATACACTGCCACTTCTATAACAAACTAATCTTACATTTGGCCCTGGAAGACTCCACTCCCAACTTTTCCATTTTAAAGTTTTGTGTTTGTAATTCACTTAAATCAAGAGTAAAACATTATTATCATGAAAAAGCTGAATGTCCCATGTTTATGAACCTGACATCGGTTTATTTGATGATAATTATAACATAGTTTGGTCAATATAGTGCAAAGCAATCAGGACAACTCAAAACTGAAGGGATTTCTGTGAAGGCTTGTATAAAAATAGGTCTTACATTGATTAAAATAGCAGTTAGACAACATAACAATACTTCCTTTATGAATTCTGCTCTGATAACATCTCTACATATTAAGAATGAATACCCATGTTCATTTTTAATATAATCATCTCCTTTATGAGAGCTCACCGAAGGCTATCCCACCTTCGAAATTCCAAAAAGTGCAGAAGGCATACAAAGACACTTTTCATATTCTTCTTCAAGTCTTTTTTCAACATCTGGGGGTGTGCCACTGGTACAATGCAGAGCTACAGAAATGAAAGTACAAACAGAAGCCATTTTTGTCCAGACGCTGATGACGTTTGATGAAACAGGTAATATTGAATCAAAAGTTTTGAAAAGACATGGCAGATTATATCAATAAATATTTACTTACAGATAACAGCAGAAAATAGTCCCTAGACAGTTCTCGTGATCTGCTGTACAGTGCTTTTGTCCAGAAACGGTTTTATTATAAACAATTTATTTTTCTGATTTCACAATATATCTTATGTTTGTTTACACTCCTGAAAACGAAGTCGAGTAAGATTTGGACCTGTACACGTTTGTTATTGGATCTTTCGGCATAGAAAAATATATTTTATTTCATAGTCCTCGTTCCATGTGTTTCCATCCTGTAGTGTCATGTTTCAGAAATAAGAATAAGATTGTTCGGCACACCCCGTGTTTTAAACTCCATTTGCTTTTTTATTTGCAACGTGCCAAGGCACCCTTTAGTTTAAACCGAGCCGTCTGCTGCAGAGGGAGAAAACGCTTTGTTCCTTTAACGATCCCGGTCTCAAAACTGGCTGAAGGTGGTTTGTTTCTCCAGGACTTCCAGGTAGTCAGGCTCAGATTGCAATTTAGCTTTTAGTTCCAAATACTCGTTCCTATTGGGCTCCACAAACACAGTACTAGGCGCGGTGCCGTACAGTACCGTCTCTCTTATCCGATCCGGGTGCAAGAACTGGCGCCTCACATCAAAGTTCGGGTTGTACGTGTAGGAGACTGGGCCTGTGTACTTGTATTCTAAATTGGCCCCTGGGGGTAGCGAGGGGATGGACTGGCAGGGGGATTGCTTGTCGGGCTCCAGGATGCCTCTGAAGAAGTGCTCTGCGTCTGGTACGGGGGAGGGGTTATCCCGAGGTTCAATAGTGCTGACGCTATAAGCGGGGCTCCTCATTGTACTGCTGTCTCTGTCCTCCTCTGTGTTACTGCGATACGTCACCTTAAGTTCATGCAGGTCTCTGTAGTCTTCCACCGTGTTCCCCTCTCGTGATCTGTAAATCGGGTTTTTACACATATGGCCCATTGGGTGAGGGATGTACTCATAGACGTGACCGGCAGGGGCTTTGACTTTATTCCCAGAGCGGTTGCTATAGAGACTGTACTGCAAGTTAAAAGAGCTCACGTCCGAGTTGTTGGTGCTCGTGCGATCGCTTTGGGACTTTTTACGGCGTTTCATGACGACGACGAAAAGCCCGGCCGCTACGAACACTGACATGATGAAAACGAGGAGGAGGCTGAGGATCAGGACGGACAGGGGGACGGTGCTGCTCGCGGAGGTGTATTTTGGGGGCGTGTCTGTAGTGGCGGCGTGATCGTCCATCGGTTCTTCCGTCGGCAGCGTGGGCGAAACGTAAGCGTCTGCGTAGTCCGGGCAAAGCTGATCCGATTCGATTGAACGCAGCTCCGTCCCCGCGTGGCGTTTCGGGCTTTCGCAGATCACCTCGTTCACCATCGTGCCCGCGCTCAACTGCTCCAGCCATATTTTCATACCAACTGATTCGCAAGAGCAGTCCCACGGGTTTTCAAAGAGATCGATTTGCACCAGTAACTTGAGCTGGTCCAAAACGCCGCTTACGGGCAGGTTTTGGAAGTTGTTGTTGCGTAGATTTAGCCTAGACAGAGACAGGCTCGAGAATATGCCGTTTGGTAACGTCTTAAGGAGGTTGTTGTTCAAAAAGAGTAGCTGCAGATTAGGGAGGTAGCGGAACGTGGCCGCCTCCACCTCTCTGATTTTGTTGTATTCTAAATAAAGATACTGGAGGTTTTGCAAGCCGTAGAACATTTCAGCAGTAAGCCGGTCCATGAGATTACCATTCAAATACAGCCTACGTAAGTTGGTTAAATCCCCAAAGGCTCTGTCGTGGATCACCGTTATCCTGTTGTTTCCAAGGTGGAGCAAATCCAATCCGGTGGCGTCGACAAAATCAGATCTCCGCACCACCGGGATGTAATTCCCAGTGAGATACATTTTTTTGGGGTTGTATGGCTTGGGTTTCAGATCAGAAATGCTCTCTATCTTTCGCTCTTGGCAGTTGACGTTTAGTCCGATCTCAGATATTTGTAGGTTACATGTACAGTCGGTGGGGCAGTCCAAAGGCACTGGGGATTTGGTTTGAAAAGCAATAATTGGGCCGTAGTTGTAAGGGTTACCTCCCGAAATCCGAGACGTGGGCTTGATTTTAGTTCTGTTAAATTGCCTGGTGCCCCGGGTGGGCTTGGAGGACGACCTCAGAACGGCAGAGGAGGTGGCGGAGGTGGTGACAGACGAAGGGGTGGTCTGGTAATATCCACTGGTGCTGCTAGGGGGCGCCGGTCTCACCGTGTCATCCATAGGTCGACGGGGGCACAGTTCTTGCTTAGACACCTCGTCCAAGTCCCTGCCATGTAATCGAAATGGCGTCTCGCATACCACCTCCCCCACCAGAGCCGTGTAAGCGATGCTCTCCAACCAGTTTTTAAGCGCTACTAATTCGCACGAGCAGTTCCATGGGTTTTCCTCAAGCTGTAATTCCACAACTTTGTCCATGTGCTCCAACAATCCCACATAAGGGAACATTTTTAGCCGATTCCCCCTCAAATCGAGATGCGTCAGTGGCACGTTCCGGAATATATTAGAGGGGAGGGCGGAGAGCAGGTTGTCATTTAAAATCATGACTGTCAGTTGGTGGAGTCTGCTCAACGCGCTGGGGTCAATATTGGTGATGTAATTGTAGTCAATCTGGAGGTATTCCAAACTTTCCAAACCGGCAAAAGTGTCATCCCGGATAATCTCGATCTTGTTGTTATTCAGGTGCAATCGTTTTAATCCCTGGAGTCCGTTGAAGGCTCCAGACTCGATTTCGGCGATGTCGTTGTTCCCCAAGTGCAAGATGGTCACCCCGGTGTAGTTGATAAAGTCATTGGCAGACAGTTTCTTGAGTAGGTTCCCCGTGAGGAGCAGGTGATACATGGAGAACTGCACAGGGCTGATTTCTGTCAGGCGAATGATCCCTCGGTTCTCGCAGCTGACGGTCAGGACTCCCTCTTTCTCCTCACAAGTGCACAAGTTGCGGCAAATCTCCCCGTAATTGTCATACATCTCGATAAGCCTCAGAGATGATGCAACCACAAGGAGTATTTTGAGGATCCAGATATGCATTTTGTCCTGGGAGAGGATGCCCCAGCTCACTCAAGCGCAGGAATGGGGGGTCATCTAGAAGGGAGGGAGAAGAAAAAGGTGTTTGCTTTTTGTCATATATGCAGTAAAGACACAGACACAAGCACAGGACAGACACGCGGAACAGCACCACACAAGTTGGCCTCTTAATGTTCCGCTTGTTATGCAGATGTGTTATTCCACCATCGGCTCATTTACATTTTTTTTTACATTTTTTTCTTTTTTGGCTTTGATGTGTAAATAAACACACTTATAAATCCTTAATAGCTGCATACTTTTACCAGATTCTATCTCTTGAACGGCTACTGCGCATTTCTGAAACCTTCGTCTGAATCCCAATCCATCTTGTGAAGAAAAAAGCTATTCATCAAATGCCGACCCCAAGACTGTCCTGATGCCTCCTCATGAGAACTCGATTTAAACCTCAAAAATCTAGTTTGTGTTATATAATATGTGAATGTAACTTGATTTATGTTAAAGGGAATCGTACAAGATGCCTCAACCTTTTCTCCTAAACATTTTTTCACTCTTGAAAACACCGGTGGAACTGGCGACTGCTTGGCTCAGCTCACGTCTATGTTAAAACAAACCTGCTTTCAATAGTGTTGTCTAAATCTGTGTGATTTTAAGGCAGAAATATAAAAGTGGGAATGATACGCGCGATTTCATCTGCCACAGCAACAGTCCAGCCCACGAAGCACAAACGGACACAAGAAAGACGCTCAAAATAATGACAATTTAGCATTTAAGCACACAGTCGTATATTGTTAAGCCAACTGCTGTGGAGAAGGTTACAGATCCCCTTCTGTCGTGCCCAAGCAACACGCACGCACACACGCACGCACGCACGCACACACGCATCCAAAAACGCACTCCTTAAAAGAGCACAGCGCTAAACATGATGCCCCTCAAACCTCTCTATCTTATTACGCATTGACCACCACGTCTGTCTGTGCTGCTCCTGTATGTGCGCAAATGTGATGAACGAGAACGAGAATATGCAGCGTTCTGGTAAATATATGCGCGCTATTGCCACCGCATCCGCATCAAGTTCAGCTATGCAACTCGAGGTAAAACACCCCAATTCTGCCCCGCTTAAACCTCGCCTCTGTATAACACAACACGTTCATCAAAGGACGGGGGAATGAGGAGCCGTTCTTACCGTGCGTACGTCCTTAAACGCCAAAACATCCCGCTGAAAAAACCTGCGCCCTTCCTGGCTTCATGGATTTTGCGATTTCACCCGCGACACGAACGCGAACAGCACCCCTCAAACTCAAGTCTCTCCGGTCCATAAACCCCAGGCTTCGAACAGGGCGCATACAGTTTCACCAGTAACGAGACGGCTCCTGCGTGCGTCTTCTCCCTGGTGTCTTTATTAGCGCAGGCATGTTGAAATGGGGAAAGGCAGGAGAAAACCAAAGTTCGGACATGTCAAAAACGAGCCGGAACCGCGGGTAAAAAGCGCAGTAATCCACAGGAGCCTCAGACGCGTCTTGTTGCCGCATGTAACAGTGACTTTCATCCTACGGACCGGAGGAGAGACAAATCCGCTCGTCTGGCTCCTGCTGCCAACAGTGCGGGGAGTGGGGCAGTTCATAAAGACGTCGTTTTAAGTGTCCACAAAAATGCCATTTTTTAAGCGGATCCTCGTTCAGACCTGCGACATTTTTCCAGCAAAAAAAAACAAAAATCAAAAAACAAAAAAACACGATATCCTGGGTGTATAATGTTCCAGCGTTTCAACTAGTGGAACTTGGTCTCCTTTTGGTGCAAACAGGCGCATCCCCTACAGCCATTATGAAACAATCAACATAAGAATGCCAATATAAATCACTAGGAAAAAACGCATAAATCCCCCAATCTCTCCACTGTCACGACGAGGAAATGAAAAGCGAATGAATGCGTGCAATAGTCTTTAAGGGGGTATGGTAATGTGGGGAAGGGAGGGAGGAGAGAGGGAAAAGAGCGAGGGAGGGTGGAGGTGGAACATTGACCTATAGGGGGCAGCACGATGATGAAAAAAGCAGCTTGGCACCGCACTCGCATCGTTCTTCCTTTACCCAAGCGTCTGATTTGTCACTTGGAAACTATAGGGACGAGTTTCCTTCTGTTTTCACTTGGGCAGATCATTCTGCAGTTACAGTTTGCCTCTGTCCTGACGAGGCTTTGATTTCACCAGGAGACGCGGCGTTATTCACAGCAGCTTAAAGCAAAGTTTGCAAATACTGGATTCAATCAAGTCTTGACAGCTGCACAAACAATAGTCTGCACAGGCCTGAGTAAAAACTGAATACATAGAATTACATATGTATATAACATAAACATACAAGTACTGACTAAATACATATATGTTTATGTTATATACAAATGTAATTATAAGTACTGGCTAAACACACATGTTTATATTATATAAAACGGTAATTATAAGTACTAACTAAATACATATGTTTGTTATATAAATGTGTAATTGTAAGTACTGACTAAATACATATATGTTTATGTTATATACAAATGTAATTATAAGTACTAACTAAATACATATGTTTGTTATATAAATGTGTAATTGTAAGTACTGACTAAATACATATATATTTGAACCCCATCTCAGAGTCTTATTTTTGTGTAAATATATTGCAGATTATTGCTAGTTAAAAACCATTGCCAAGGTCGACCAAAGCATTGATTGAAAACCTTTTCAGGACACACAGGATGTAAAGGGCCTAAAGTAAAGTCTGTTCTGTTTGCTCTGTATATATATAATAATTCAACACATGTACAACTGTTTTCAAACCTCTGAATAAATCTCTGTATTAAATGGTATAAAAAAAATAAAGTCTGACTTCAGCACCATGGACAGAGACTGTGTGTTTTTTAAACATTTGTTCAGACTGTTGTTTTATTGTGGGCTACACATAAATGTTTTCAGATATACAATATAGAATATACATGACCTCAAGGTCCAGCCCTGAGGAACATATGATAAAAAGATAAAAAGGTTTTATATT
>KN479705.1:6891-19894 GCA_000787095.1 Periophthalmodon schlosseri
ATAATAATAAAATAATAATAATAATAATAATAATAATAACATACATAGATACATATGTACAAAAATTTATATATATATTGCTTTTCAACAAACTCAAAGATGCTTCACGAAAGGCACAAGGTTGGGTATTAATCACACCCCGCTTCTCTTGCTTGTATTTGAATAAACAAAGGGCTTTGTTGCCTGATTTTCTGTTGGCCTGCCCCAGGGATGCTGTGGCTATATCAGTGTGACTTATAGTGTTGGAACCAAATATTAAAGCATCTTAAATAGTAAAGAAATTAATTAATAAGATCACTTTTATTTTATCTTATCAAATATCAAAACACATCCAGTGACAGAACATCTGTTATGAAATGTCTCCTGTAGCAGAACATATTATAAGATACCCCTAATAGTTTTATACGTAGACCAGAATAAGTCTATCAAGCTTCCTGTTAAGAATATGACTTGCTTTTAGGTCACTTTTCATTACCAAGCATTGCTTATTCAAGAAGAGGAAACGTAAAGCGCGTCCATTAGGAGTGTCCTTGTCTTCACATCAGGTCATTTTACTAAAAGCATTCAAGTTTACGTCTGATATTCTTTTACATTAACACTTACTAGAAGTTGCTGATACTTTATTTCTGTGTATGCATTGCAATGGGTGAGACATGCTGATCATGCATTTTTTGTGATTTTTCGCTCAAGTGGTCTTAGTTTAAAGTAGCAGCATCCCATGTGGAGACAACTTTCTGAAAAAAAGAAAAAAGTAAATGTTAAGGTTCTTGACCAGAGATTAGGCAAACCGCAGAGTGTGCAGAGCTGCGTGGAGACTCAGCACATGACTGAGTTTTGAATGTCCAAACAGGGCTGCTATGGGCATGTTTTCTAGGATAAATGAAATTCAGAACAATGCAAACTGTTGTAGTTTTTTTTATTACATTAATTTAGGCAATGATCTGTTCTTAAACAGATATCCATTGGTGTAAGAGTCTGTCACAAAAATAAAAGCCATGCAGTTAAAATTGGCCTATTGAAATCTATTCACAACTAAATGTGTGTCGATCAGAAAGGTATGATTCAGCTTCCTCCTTCATCTGTGACTAAATAAAAGGGCCTATACAGTGCAGGGTATCTATCCAACTGCTTTAGACAAGGCTGCAAACACAAGGCTAGAGAGGAGCCATTTACTGACCAGTAATTAGCCGGAGGTCGCACAAAAATGGAGGTTTTTATTTGAGTCTTTGAAATGTGTCCTATCACATTACTAATGCTACCTGACATTCTGTTAAATGTTCAACAAAACAGCCTTGAAATGAATAACTTGCAATACAGCTCGGCTGTATTAATTATGTTAGAAGAAAAGAAGGGGAATAAAAATATCTTTAAAAAAGTGTGACTTGTCTTTGTCTCATTCAAGTAAATAAGCTCAAATCATCAAAAGGAAAATGACTTCTGTTGACCTCAACATATTTGGGAGCCAAACAACTCTTAAGGCCCCTTTGATAGCAATTCAGTCCAGTGTTCAGTCAGGCAGCCATGGCATCTACTTCACACGGGGAATTTAATGAAGTCACTATTCTGGTCTTTTATCATTTATTTTCAGGTTAAACGTGACATTCAGTGTGGTTTTGTTTTAGACAACCCAGGATTTAATTTTAATTCTAAAGAAAATCTGGCATAGAAAATGCTCTGTAAAACCCAATGTAGTTAAGCCCCAAAAGTCTTTTCCAACAAGCAAAGCATTTCAGCTGATTTCAACGCAGTGCTCTTTGTTCATTATGTCATTTTGACCCACTAGCACCAAGACATTGCAACCATGGATGGACTAAACACATGTTTTAGGCAAGATCATATGAGACGATGAAGGATACTGAAAGTAAGAGGTGAGGGATGAATAAAGCAGAGCGGAATGAAATTCCTACTTTAAGTTTTTTTTTTTTCAATAAAGTCAATACAATAGAATAATACTACACCAATAACACTATAATATGAATAATAATTGGGTTTATATAGAGCCCTTTAAGACAACCCAATGCATTATTCATTCACTACACACTCGGTGGTGGTAAGCTACTATTGTAACCACAGCTGGCCTGGGGCAAACTGACAGAAATCAAGGCTGCCAATCTGCGACATTGGCCTCTCCGCTCAGCACCACCACTCAGTGTCTTGCCTAAGGACACAACAGCAGTTTCCACTAGAGCCACTGCTGGCCCACTGTGGCTCCTGGTTTCCCCAGTGGTCTCTCATCCAAGTACTAACCAGACCTGGCCTTGTTTACCTTCTGAGGTTTTCATCTTGTTTCCATATCAGATTCTAATCCGGAGCCTTAGGAAATTATTTGTCCGGGGTATGAATTATTGCTGAATTATTTACACAAAATGTCAAATAAATTTTTTTCTGACAAGAATTGCAGTTTCAGTTACATTGTGATTTATGTGAAATTCTGTCCAGAGAGCACATTATAAATGCATTCAGGAACATCTGAGAAAAGACTGTTGTTTGAACTGTTTAACTAATACATCAGTCACATTCAGAAAGTACAAGTGTAAACTGCTGAGTTAGCAGGCTTTACACATAAGACACCACTTGTTGTTTGCAGAGGAAATTGTGTTACTTAAATAATTGTAGTCTTTTCATAGCTAATTGAACATTTAACTATAGCCTATATTTGGGGATTTGTATTGTAATGATGAGGAAATGTATTGGCACAGAGCTTAGTTCAGTCACTCATCAAAGTGAGTCCTGGTCTTCTCCCTGTGTGGGTTATTTCTTCTGCTATAAAAAAAACACATGCAAGCGTTTTGTGAATTAGTGACCCATAGATGTTGATAAATATAAACGCTCTATAAGTGCCTTTCATTCATTTATTTGTTCTGTAATCAGTTCATGTTTTGCTTTTGCGTTATCACATTTTTTGTTATGACTAATATTCCCAATTATTTACATAATTATCAAATAATTGTCAAATTCTGTCCTTTACTGTAATCATATTTTGTGTGGTTTGTGATCAACTTTAACTCTCTGAATGATACAGTCAGTCAGATAAGTTCATGTGACCCTAACAAAAATGAAAGTATATTATACTCTCGGTGTGTGTAGATCACATGATACACTGAACTGTAAAATGGTCATGATTATTATTTTGTAGTTGGTGCCACCTTGTTCTTTCCATGGAGATCTTATTGCCTTGCTAGGAATATTCCATGTTATCACATTAAACTTATCTGTTCCCATGGAGACAAGCAGGTGGTGCCACCGGGGAGAGGTGGGCCCACTCACAATAAGAATGCATGTTTTTCAAGGTATTTTCAATTCAAAAACATCTGTAAACGAATATAAGATATAAGTTTTATTTCTTGTTGTGAAACATCTTTAAGATTATATTGTGACTTCAATAATGCAGATTGTCATTGAACCATTAATTGTTACATCTTTATTTGCATTCATGTGTTTTGCTCTTTTAATATTTGAATACTTGAAGAGTATTGCAAGAAAGAAGAAGAAGAGTTGCAAAAACAGAGCCGTTTGAAAAAGTCACCAGAGGATTGTAGTTTACTCTTAGTATATATAGTATTTTCAAAAGCCAAATGTATTTTACTGCTATCAAAATATAATCCCATCCCTTCTTGATAAAATCCACTCTACGTTATTGTCATGGCTAATATCTGCAGAATACGGTACCAAAAAGAAAGACAACTTTTGGCATTTTTTCAAACTGGAGATATCTGTTTTTGCTATTGAACTCATCACTTGTTTTTTGATTGCTTTTATATATTTACACTTCAGAATATTCAAATACATACATTTAAGATAAATATGATGTGTCGGAGTCTTCGCCTTATTAATGTACCAAGATGTTTGGGTTCATTTACTGTTCCATTGTATGTAAATGACCGTATGTACTCATCATCCTCTCTGTCTTTTCTTCTCCCCCATGTCTCCTCCATGCAGGACTTGAGTTGTCTTGTATAAAAGCGCTTGGTTCCGGTGGTGGTCAGGTGGTGGGCTGTGTCTATGTGGGGGACCGTGGCAACAATCAGGGTGCCCCAGTTGAGTGTTTATGCCTTTCACATAATGGATTGTGTCACCTTGTTCAGACGATGAATAAGATGAGGTGCTTGAGATGCCAGCACTGCAAATGGATGGTGGGTCTCTGAGCGGAGCGTCATCTGCTGGAGCCATGCTTCAATCATGCACGCGTGATGGGAGACGAGCAGCCAAACGTGGAGACAATAGCTTTAGCCCGTTCAACTCCGGGAATAATTAGCTTCCTGTTTGAAGAGGATGTAAAAAGTGTGTCTGAAGTTAACATGGTAACGTATTTGGTCTTCTGCTTGCATTTTATTGTATTTTATTTCAGTATTACTTCTGGTACCAAACTGCTGCATTAAACTATGGGATTATAACAGTTTGTAAGATAACTGCACCCAAATGAGTAGTTTTATTGGCTAACTTTCACTTTCATAGAGATGCCTTTCTATTTTGTCTTGTTTTTAATCATCTGAAGCTCTGTAAACTATTTGTAAAGGTGCTGTATGAAAAAAAAAACAACAACAACAACAACAAAAAAAACTATCATTATTATTATTATTATTATTATTATTATTATTATTAGTAGTAGTAGTAGTAGTAGTAGTAGTAGTAGTAGTAGTAGTAGTAGTATATGCAATATAGTAGTAGTAGTAGTAGTAGTAGTAGTAGTAGTAGTAGTAGTATATGCAATATTGCCTTAGAGGTCTTTGCTCTCCATATAACTTTGTAAATAATATTCAGTTTTCACAGAGGTTTATATAAGTCAGTAATCATTTGTAGTTGTTGTTGTTGTGACGCTCTGTAAGTAAACTAATACCTATGTAAGTATGTAACTCTAACTTGTGAGCATATTTCAGTGTAATATCGACACAGGCTCTTGAAGAATCCAGGGCAGCATTGACTGGGCAGGCTCATTCATAGCCTCTGCTGCCTTGTGCTCTATTGGAAGTGTGTGGCATTGAAGAGATAAGCTGCCCCTCACTCCTCCATTCTACAGCACTACACACAGACCCAGGCTCTTCACAGCAAACTCTGACACCCATATTCTCTCATATTCTCCGCTCCAGGAGCCTTCAGAAAGACTCGCTCATGTCTGCTCCATCGGTGATTTTGTGAGCTTTATTATACTTTGCCTATTTAATCAGATTTTTTAAAACTATATCAATAATGTGTACAATACTTTGGTCAAATGTCATATGGAGTCAATAAACATAATAATCAGACCGCAATGTGCATGCTGGAATGTGCTCTTTTCACAAGAGGCTCACCAGGCAGAGCATATGAAACATATCTATGCTTACCTTATGACTTTGTATGGGATACTGCAGGGTGTTCTTGTATTGTGTTTTAATGTATCATTGTGTTACTGTATCACCCTTGTCATTATAGTGTTATACATAGTGTCACATTAAACCTTAAGTATGCTGTTAAAATACACAATGTTATTCTGACATAAAACATACCATGTTTGTCATTTGTTAATTACATAATCAATACAGGACACATTGAACACAGGCAGTTAAGTTCATGGACATGTTTCCTTTTCAGTGTATTTTCAGGCTAGAATATCTAATACATTTTTCAAAGCCAATTAACTAGGTTTTAATTTGATTTTTTCTTCTTCACCTTTCAGTGTTTAGAGCAGCTGTTTTGTTAGCTAGTTATTGTAAATTAGTTATGATGCCTGACTTCTCTTTAAAAACGTTCACCTTGGATCCGTTTCAGCTCAGCACAGTTTTGTAGCTAAGGCACCTGGACAGAAACAGCTCACTGTCAGAAGAAAGATTTCCTTTAAATTAATATTGGATTAGAGATCAATATAGGTTTATTCACAATCACAGCCAATAACATGCCTTTTGAATCCAGAACAACCCATGGATAATCCTTTAACGGAATATACAGACCAGTTTCACTACAAATATACAAGAACAGTGTCGTCACACTGTGCAGTGGGCTCTTCTTACTTGAGTGTTCAAGCTTCATCTACTTCCTTTTGTCACCTTGGCCCAAACACAATACCAGCCTGTGCTGGAACTTTAGGCCAGTAGCTGAGAAGCTAAAAAGAGCTGATATTGGTGTGAATCTATATCAGATAATCAATATAATATCAGTTATAAGTATAAGAGTTTCTCTGCTGCTACTTTGATTGAAGTATGAGCTCACAGGACACTCACTGTTGTTCTTCATTTATTTCTACAGCCAATAGATATATAAAAATGTTAAGAAACTGGTAATAAAACAACAGAGAACAATTATGACAACACTGTCATCATTAAGAATGTGTGAGGAAGACAGACCTCCGGCATCTACAGCGCCCCCTACATTAGTGTGAGAGAAATACCTTTGAGGAAATGCTGTATGTGTCTAAATCTTTCTTGATTCTTGATTGAATGTTTCAAATGGTCAGTTTGTTTGGTCACATGTTATGTAGTGCCCAAGTTCAATGACTACACAATTACAAAAACATACAAAACTGTATAGAATTACTGCTTAAAAGTTAATTGTTTGTATACAAAATAATTGTATACTGTGTTTACTTAAATATACGACAATACAATGAGTCCAATTTGTATTCAAGAAATAAGTGTATAGGGCCGCAGGGCTTCATAGTGACCTCTGTGATGTAATAGTATGTTCTTTTATTGAGCTCCATACATTTGAAATGTACTGTTGTCCTCACAGCATTTCATACTCAATTAACACTATAAACACAAAATATATCCCAATACCACAAAAATATCAAATATGACAAAATGTGATTTTATAAAAAAAAGAAGAAAAAAAAGTCATTACATAAAAATGACTCAACATTTGTGAGTAACGCAAGAAATCTGATGTTTACAAGATGTTATATTGTATTATTTACACTGTATCTAAATAGTATTTGTATTTGAATGGCTGTGGCACAAGTGACACCTGAAATGATTTTATGGTACATCAGCTGATGATGTGAAAAACACCTCAGTGGTTCTGTGATCAGTCAGCCATCCTTGGACAGCATGAGCTCCTATAGTGCTACAATATCTAGTACATCGGACAGAATAATAGGTGTGTTGTGTGTTCTGTGTGGTGTGGTGTGTGCCAAATGGACAGTTCTGTTTTGGTCCTCCTGGCTGGGCCGAGGGGTGGTTTGGTGTTGAGGCCGGGCTCAGCCTTGAAGTGGTCGTCAGCAGCAGAGAACAGGCCCGGAGGAGGTAAAGAGTGACCTAGTCTTCAGGGGGGACCAGGCACTTCCACATCCAACAACTGCTGTTATGGACTACTCCAGCATAAAGGCTTGTGAGAAACCATTTGTAGCTTTGTTTTTGACATTTTTATTTGACAGATTGCAAAGTATACGTAAAATGATATTGCTCACAGAGCTTCTTGGAATAAAAGGAGTCATCCCAATAGTGTTATGTCTGTTTTGAATCATACAAAATGCATGCTGTTATCATTTTAATGTCATTCTTACTGTATTTAAAACTCTTACTGTATTTAAAAATTGAATTGCTGAAATTGATTGATTTGACAGAATATTTTATTTCGAGCATATGACCAAACAATAAACTTGTTTCTATATCAACAAAAATCTTATACATTTCAAAACACAAAATGTCTACATAAAGCATGATGGACAGATATTCATACAAAAAAAAGACACTGCTTGCTCAAAATTAATTGAGAAGAAGTAAAAATTCAATAAAAATGAACCAATAAGACTCCCCAAATAAACAATAGAATCACATGAACAAAAACCACATCGAATATATATTTATAAAACACAGAAAAGAAGTAGCCTAAATGTGACATCATCAGCTCAAACAGGCAAGACCTATGAAATGCAACTGATATATGAACAATAGTTTAATAGATTCTCACTAAAATATGACAGTGTCCAAGTCATCAAACATAAGATGCATAACATTATACCTAGCAGTCAGATATATTCCTTTGTTTTGAGTGCTATTTTACTTACTTAACACAAAAACTACAGAGACAAAATTAATATATATATTTTAGAAGTTTATATTACTATGTTTATTATAATCATAGTAATCAGGATCTAACAGAAAAACAAACACAACAAAAGAGAAATGATATGGAGTTCAAGCTTACATTATACCAAATTTAAGTCAGGAGTCAATCCACAAATTTACACTGGTAAATTGCCGTTTACCTCTGCACCGAAGGAGAAACGCGGAGCATACATTGGAACCATAGCATGTTCTTTGAGCACCTGACTGCAGTGGAGTAAATTCAGAATGTAAAGTACTTTTGTGGTGGACTTCATCTAAATAATGTCCTCCTGTAAAAGCATTGGGAGCAGGACAA
Organism: Periophthalmodon schlosseri; assembly: GCA_000787095.1. Taxonomy (NCBI): domain Eukaryota; kingdom Metazoa; phylum Chordata; class Actinopteri; order Gobiiformes; family Gobiidae; genus Periophthalmodon; species Periophthalmodon schlosseri. The sequence goes on from KN479705.1 coordinate 15,226, forward strand.
ACAGAAACTGCCACATTGACATGCAGAGTCGGCTCACTTCTGATGATAACTTATCCCTTCATTTACAAGTTCCACCGAGTTCCACTGCACTCAGGGCACCTGCAAACTTTGGATTAGCAAAACTCTCAACACAAACATAAGTACAGATGGATTAGAGGCATGAATGAATTCAAAAAGCACCTGTGTTGTACCTAACCAATTTTGTGGCTTTGTGAATTCAGAAAATACAAATTCAATAAGAATGCTGTTGTGGTTTGAAAATGCATATGAACAACTTTTTAGGGGCATTTTAAAGATTGAATATTTGTCATACATTTGACAGTAAATGTTGCTAATTATTGAATCTATTGAACAAGAGCAATTTTTAATCCATGTTCATTACTGAAACACAAGTGGTCCACGCAGAAGAGTCTTTATGCTATATGCTATTATTGTCTTTGAATTGGTGCAATTTAAGAGATCAATATATTTACAAATTATGGCCATAAAATACTTTGGGGCCTGGACAAATAAGATAATGGTGTTTTTGGCACATAACTAGACTGCCCTTCTTATTATTTTGTCATTACGGCTTTATTCCACGGCCTTTTTATTGTTTTTCTTCAGATCCGTGGAACCTATATATTTAATTTAGTGTATACAATGCAAAACAATCACAGTGAATAAAATGTCGGGCAGAAAGTGTCAGCACTTCTCATCCTTGTGGCCTTCTAGGTTAAATTAAGAGTTAGGAGTCACATTTTAAGAATTTGAGCTAGAGAGTAAAATGGTGAAATGTTTTGTTTATTAGGCTATATGTGAGGCATTTTCACAAGTTATTGTCAAGATAATCCGAGTTAAAAATGATTCATATGGTCGAAGTAGACTAAATAATCGATGCGTTTGGTCCTTCCAGAATTGTTATATTAAGTCTGGATGAAAAAAAAATAAAAACAAAAAACAATAACAAAAACTCACGTGTTTTTTTTTTGTCCATTAGCATCATTTCGTCCATCAAGCGACATTAATTGTAACTGAATGCAAACTCCAGCCGAAGAATACAGTGCTGAAGAGGCCTGTCACATAGTTTCTCCACTTGGGAGGACCTTTAACCTACTTAGCCGAGGGACTGCAGCGCTTCAAGAGCGCAGCTCAAAGATACGCACCTGCCCGCTTTTTACTCCTCCACTGCGCACTCATTCGAGAGGAGACATCGTATCTGATCTAAATGGCACTGCACTGACGATAGAAGTGAAATGTCTTGGGAGGATTTCTACATTTTACTGTATATACACTGATGAAAGGAAATGTAGGCCTAGTGTTCAGTTTTACAACTGTAAGCGTAAAATGTAACGTTTAGGACGAAGAGATACAACTTGAGTCAGGCTAAAACACACCCTTGATTGTTTTGGAAATGAATTATCCCCTATAAATAGATAATTAGGATAATGGAAACTAGTTAGCTTCTTTTATTTTTTTATTTTTTTTCCAAATTACTATTGTCTTAATCAACTTAGCCTATTTCGGCAGGTTCATTTCTAAGTTGAACTAGACCTATTTTTGTATCATTTATTCTAAAATACGCACACCACGTATTTACTTATTCATAAAGATAATTTAAGAAAGTTAAAATGATCAAACAAGCAATAATATACGCCTATTGTTTTAGTGCGTGCTTAAAAGCTCTGCGTAAATTTGTTCCGCAAATGCGCAGGTCCCATTCCTTTCTAATATTCTGTCAAAATGTGGACCTTTGTGCGTTCAGGGTATTTGTCTATTTCTCAAACCTATTAGGCCTATGTGCTAGGTAGAGTTAAAAGTTTTGAATTTATTTTCCGAATAAACCCCCATGTTTCAAGTACTTTGAGCTCAGCAGAGTGTGGAGGAGATGTCAGGTCAGGACCCGAGCCCCTCAGTCATCTCTTCAAGTCTCTGCGGCCATTGAACCGGCAACTGCACAGTGCAAGAAAGGCACTTCAGAAACCAGCCGTTTGTTCTGTCTGCGTTATTTTAAATAATGCTTACAATTTTTATTTATTTATTTATTTAAATAATAAATCATATCATATCACACAAGCACTAGTATCAAGTCACATATTCATATAGATATCGATAATAGAGAACATATCTTTTCGAATTAAGATGTAATGAAATCACAAATAACAAGGGCTTAGCTAAGATTTAAGTCGAAAATGTGAAGGACAACAATCTTTGTTGAGAAACTGACACTATGCCAGAGCCGAAACGATTTCTGTTCCGAGCGTCAGTCTGGAAGCATATGCGCCTGTTCTAGATAAAATGTAGTGTCTTTTTGGAGGCACACAGAAATATCTTCTCCAAAATGAATGCATGCTCGCTCACCTTTACGCACGTATAGTCGTCGGACTTGAACAACAATCCCTCCATCTGCAGAAAATAACTTTTATCAAACCTGCACTTTCGGATCCTCTTCGCATGCCTTGATCCCTTTCGCCTCCTTATTCATGTGGACCAAAATAAAAGTTAACTGTAAGTATTATTACACGCCACAACTGTGGTAAGCGTCGCCCGTTGGCTCCAGGTTTAGATGGGATCCCTTGTTGAGGGTCTGTGGACCAGGGTCCTGCTCTCTGACTCAGTAATTCACAAGGTTGAGAGCTCGGCCTCATTTACATAATATTAGAGGTCTAGGGCCGAGGCCTATACCTTTCTTTTTCGTCCTGAAAAGACAAAGCACTGTGGAACAAGTGGCGCACAATAGTCTAGACAGATGCAGCCGAATTTAACCAAAATTCTAGTTTCGCCACTTTTTTAACTTTTTTTTGGTTTTGATTTTCACACAAACAACTGAAATTAAAAATGTGTTCAAAAATGATTAGCTTATTCGCGACAGTCATTTCAAGTTGGAGATTGCTTGCTCTCGATATGTGGGCAGTAATTGATTGCTGACCATGTCACATCTCCATTTGTTCAATTAGTCGAGGTAACTGGCTGCCATGCCAAGCTAAATGACATTAGCGGTGACATTTGCTTCCAAAGTAAGAAAAGACAGTGAAATAATCTTACACATCCTTTGTATCCATAAAAAGTACTAAACCTGTTGAGAAAGAAATATGTTTGCAAAGTAAAACTATAAAGATAAACAAACATTATATAGCAATGTATTTATGGGCACTTGGTCTACGTTCTCTTGGAGCCAATCTCTTGGTTTGACATTACAGGTCAAGACATAGCCTATCAATGAGCGGGCTAGACGTCAGGGAGCATACTCAATGCAAATTCCGCATACATTCGACCGAAATTGGAACATTCTAAACTTGTTGGTTTGTGATCGCTTTTCAAAAGTACATTGGCACATTACTCTTAAAAGTGATTCGTGCATAGTCTTGATGAGACCTTGAATCGATCTCGTTTTAACTTTGTCAGATTGATCTTATCTTTGGCTGCATTCCCCCTCTCAGTTTGGACAAAATGATGCTGAAGAGGTGCGCATCAGTCGGGCACATAACTTCATTGTGCCTCTTTGATGATACTTAGTGGCCCTCATGTGTGTTCAAAGTGCACTCAAAGTTTCTAGAAAGAGTGGAATTCCCTCCTGACGCAAAATAGTCATATGTGGTAGGATCAGCTGATGAAGACTACTGAAGCTAATTCACCTGCATAATGTCAAAACAATTGTTTGCGGTTATGCACACGAAGGACATATTGACAGCAAAATACATTTTCATGAAATATTTGACAAAAATGTCAATGACTATTGTTTGCTGCTTTAGGAGTTTTGCTCCGCCCCCTGTGTTTGTCGTAAACCTGGCTCCTGGCTCCAATAAACCCGGGCTAAGAGCGCCCTGGGCTCGCCTCCTTCTCCAAGGCGATCAATAGGATCTCAGGCGCACTACAAGCACTCTCTTACGTAGACATCCACCAAGGAGAGAGCCGATACAACAACACAGTTGATCTGCTCAAACACTAAAATCTACCTGCTTTCTAAATCATGTCGTTGAGCCCAAAGCATACAACGCCTTTTTCAGTGACAGATATTTTGAGTCCTATCGAGGAGACCTACAAGAAGTTTAGTGCCATGGACGGCGCAGGAAACCTAGCCTCTCCACTGGGAGCCTACCGACAGTCGCAGGTGTCTCAAACCGGGATGCAGCAGCACTCCATGGGCCACAACGCCACGGTGGCAACCACATACCACATGCCGCACGGCGTATCCCAGTTCTCCCACAGCGCCATGGGGGGATATTGCAACGGGAGCATTGGAAACATGGGGGACTTGCCGTCTTACCAGGAGAGCATGCGGAATAGTGCAGCCGCAACAGGCTGGTACAGTACCAACCCGGACCCCAGATATTCCACCAGTAAGTTCAGCTTCTTTTACGCACACTTTTACTAGTATTCTTTGGCTTTATCTACGAAAAGAACTGTTATAAATCACATAATTAGTAGCGGACACGCATAGGCTATGTGCTCTGTGGATCAATATTTGTGAAAACACAGCTAATGAAATTAAATATTTATTAATTTTGTTAAATTTGATTTATTTTAAAATAAAATAGCCAATACTTAAAATAGCTAATACTACTAAGATTAGCCTATTGAATTAATTCAATTTATTAACATGTGCTGTTCATAATCATTTTCTTTTGAGTTTGTGAATTAAGTTACCCTATTATTATTTTACAATGTTGTTGTTGTTGTTATTATTATT
>KN479709.1:2826-38192 GCA_000787095.1 Periophthalmodon schlosseri
GCTGGGGACGCGGGGGCATGTTGTGGACCATGGACTGGGTGGAGGAGGTGCCCGAGCGAGAGCTGCCCGAGCGGGACGACGATAGAGAGTTGGGCTTCACCAGTTTGGCCTTGGGAGCCTCCGCGTCCTCCCTGGAACACACACAATGGATGAGTTTAAACACAAAATCAAAGTGTTTTGTGTTACACTTCACAGTTGTCGTGCTAATGCTTAACAGTGTTGTCACGATACTAAAATTTCAAATTTGATTTCGATACTAAGGAATAGACTTGATACTCAATACTGATTCTGATACCACGATGATAATAAAAAACACTTTATTTAGACAATAGAAAGTCATTTTCAACATTAAATCATTTTTTTATATTACTATCTGGCCTTATATCTGTGTAATCCCTCAGTCGTCCAGTAGGTTCCATAGTGGTCCAGCAGCATGTACTAGTCTATGTGTCTTATACTTGTTCTGATATAGCTCAAGATCATTCTAAAGATATTCAGGAAAGGTTCATTTCTGTCCTATGAATGTGACTTTTTAAAAATTGACACTTGTTCAAATGAGTATCTAGTTTCGATACTAGTATTCGATTAGTATGCCTATTATTATATGTAAGTAACTTGTGTTATTTGAATGCTTGATTTTAGGAGAAAAAAAAAAACGTCCGTATAATTTAGACCTTTTACAACTAGGCCAGGCTTAAAATTTGTATTCACAATATTAAATAGAACATTTGTGATAACAATAACTTTGCTATTTACGCTATAGCTAAGTTCTTCCTCCACTCCTCACTTCTTATCTCTTTCCTTATTAGCGTTTTTAGCCTCTGTAGAGCCTCCGCAGTCAGTGTTTAAGTCGCTCTTGACTTTAGCAATAACAATTAGCCACAATTCTGTCTGCCTCCCCTCACAACTGAGAAAAAACAGCAAGAGTACACATGCAATTACCTCACGATATTCCAATTTGCATCTATGTACAGTATATATGACCAGAGATATGATATGGCCCAGCCCTAATTATAAAACTGTACTGTTATTACTTTTATATAACGCTTTAGTTTTCTTCATCTGAGAACTTTTTGATAGACTGCCCCTGCTGTTCCAACTTCTGACTTCTCTGTTAGAGGCTGCACTGAACCACTGCAGCTGTGCTAGAGAGGGGTGAAGGTCTGTGGATGAGGCCTGAGCCCTGCCTGTGCCTACTATAGACAGAGGAGAGCATAGGAGTTTGTACTAAAGTAATTTAGTCAAAATGAAGTGAGAAATGAATATTTTAGTTTGACTGCAGTTAAAACAGTTCATGAGTTAAAACTAGTTAATTAAATTGAGGAGAGCAACCTTGGTGAGAATAATTTAAAGCTACCATCTGTAACCTTAACCACAGGCTCAGTTCTGCCAATCGAATTACAAATGGTAGCTTTAATAACTTATTTTACCTGAAGTTTTTCTTATGCTGTATATAGGCTATACTTCAAGTGCCACTTTTTACTCCGCTGGCAGATAATTTAATTTCTGAACTTTTAAGGAAAAAAACAAAACAAAACTGGAAACAGGTAACATAATCTTGATCTTTGTCACAGCCTTCATTGTGTTAGATCTAAGGCTGTAGTCAACTAAAGAAATGCATGTTCGACTAAAGACATGCTCTGCCGATCGATGTTGCAAAAGCTCTTAAAAGTATCACGTATCTCTGTATCTGACCCAAACTACACTCACAAGACTTCACCTGCACGAGAGTTCATGGAAAAACAACTATTCATACCTAAAAAAGTACTAAGAACAGATAAAGCAGATGAGTTTACAAATAAATACAAAAAAATTCCAGATCTTCATCTTACTCTCTCGCTTATTAACTTCTCCTAAATCCTTATAATCTAAATAAAATCATGATAATACCGGAATAATAAAAATTTTGGTTGACCAAGACACACAGATTTATCGACTATCTGACTTGAGTACTACAGCCCCAATTAGACCAAGGAGACCTCTCTGCACTGGCCCGTTTGGCTTTGATAAGTTAATAAGTAGTGAGTTAACGTCAGGATTCGTTATTGTGACGTTCCAGGAGTTAGTCCGTGCCGTACTTTGTGTTTCGATGATGTAGGAAGTGGACCTCGTCGTCCGTACCTGATTTCATTGGGCGTCTCCTCCTCCTCGTACTTCTTCATCTCCTTCTTGCGGAACACCAGCCAGATGATGAGGATGATGAGGAGCACGCCGAAGGACACGCCCACAACAGCGCCGGCTACCACGCCCATTCCCCTCACATCTGAGACGATACACAACAAAATGAGCATAATTAGAAGCGTTTCAAATCCATATTTACTGCCGTCCATTGATTATTCGCTCTCACTCATTGGTGGTGAGATCTTTGAGTTGCTCTGGTTTAGGGTGTGGATGTTGTTTAGGTCCAGTGATGGTACTGACAAATCCTCGTGCATTGTTGAGGTGGTGTTTGGTGAGATAGACAATGATCAGTTTGTATAGTTTTGATGGACCTGAAACGGTACCTTTGTATAGTCTGTTGATGGATCTGATACAGTACCTTTTGCTAGTACTGTTCTGTACAAATAATAATCATTTTTGCATTAAATTATCTTGTAGAGATATTTCATAGTTGCAATATCTTGTAGAGATATGTCATAGTTTTGAAAGCGTTTCCTTCTACTCTATTCTACGTCCCATTTCAGGTGACTAAATGATAGGGATGTAACAATGATAATTTTGTATCGTCAACAGTCTCAATACTATCGTTTACTATACAAGTCTCTTTGCTTAAACTATTTTGTTCCAGCAGCAGTAGCAGCAGCAGCTAAAAAGAACTGAGGTTAGAGAACTACATGGAACTACATGGGCCACTACATTTTAGTGCAGATTGCATGAAGAAATAGCAGTTATTAAGCAGTTTTATTTCTTAATTCTTTGGATTGTGGCAATAATGTCCAAAGTCTTGTCAACAAATGTATTTTAACAAGAAAAAGTAGCTTATCTACAATTCCGTTAGTCTCTCCAAAATATCGCAATACATATACCGTGATATATCATAGTGTCCCGTGAGATTTGGATAACGTCTCTCTCTCTACTAAGCAATGCACAGGGCATGTCTACTTTCAGTATCAATACGCTTGTGTGGTTGCATGTTTTTTGTAGGAATTGGCCGATGTGTTTTGTTTTGGTGTCTTTTGTTTTTTTGCCGATACCGATATCCAATATTTGACTTTGACCAAATTTGTGAAGTTTACAAGTAAATGTATCACTTTTGTAAAAATAATGTATTAATCTGGGCTATAAACTCATATTTTCCCTCATTTAGTCAAGACAAATCTTATACGATCTATATATTTTCTATATCAGGCCAATAACGATATCTAAAGAAATCCTTCTATATCGCCAATAACCGATATACCATCCCTAGTTTTTTGCCATTTGAACTTCGTAAAAACCGCAAACTCAGAAAACACCGTCCTTATCTCACCTTCGTCCCTAACCTAGCATCAGGCAACTTTCCCGCCTCCTCCTCTGTACTATCTCCGTGTAAGTCATTCGGCGCCTGTAGGAAGCTCCCGATTGATCGTGCAGCGTTCGATAGAGAGAACATCACATTGAGTTGTGTGGCTCTTGTTAGCTCCTCTGTCCACAATGTCATTAATAACACAGCCCTTATCCAATCACATGTGAGGACAGTCCACAGGTGAAATCCCATGTTATCAGCCAACGCGCGGCATGGAGGTCATTCAAACATTACCGCTAATAATTGGCTATGGATGTAAATTGATAGAGGTTTAATTGGTGGCAAGGGCTAATGAAGACTAATGGATTTGAGCTTTTTTGCTTTTTTTTGTATAGACTGAATAAAGTAGCTCCATTTAACCCTATCCGCTGCATCCTCTTCTCATAATTCAAATGTCAGGTTCTCTTTCTCTACATTCATAAATCTCCTTTGGTTGTCTTCTAGGCTTCTCAATGGGAAAAAATGTGACAAATACTAGGTTTAGTCCTGCTTTAGTCCTGCTTTAGTCCTCCTTTAGTCCTGGTTTAGTCCTGCTTTAGTCCTGATTTAGTCTTGGTTTAGACCTGGTTTTGTCCTGGTTTAGTCCGGCTTTAGTCCTGGTTTAGTCTTGGTTTAGACCAGGTTTAGTCCTGGTTTAGTCCTGCTTTAGTCCTGGTTTAGTCCTGTTTTAGTCCTGGTTTAGTCTTGGTTTAGACCTGGTTTAGTTCTGGTTTAGACCTGGGTTTAGTCCTGGTTTAGCCCTTAAAAGGTATTGTACCTGATTTTTACTGTCTTAAAAACACGAAAAACAGAACTAGTTCTAGTAGAGTTTGCTGTCATGGTAATGCTAACAACAGCTAGCATGCTAACAGCGCACTTTCTGATTCTCAGACATAAAAACTCTTTATAATTAGATGCAGACAGCACGTACATATTTTGACCTCAAGAGCTGCTTATACAATATATTTGGGGCAAACGTTGCTCAGATACATTGAAAAAAATCAGTTACAGGTCCTTTAATTGGACACTGCGTTTGACGAGGCTACTTGGAATCAATTCCATTTATTTCATATGCTAAATATAAAATTGCAAATATAATGATAAACTTGAATATTTTTGTGACTGAAGAGAAGGGTTGCAAAGCCTAAGACAAATTTGTATTGTATTACTTCTATGAGGTTTTATTTTATTTTATTTTGTTCTAGTTTTTAAAAGTTTGATTTGAAAAAAAATATTTTGTTCCTTTCCTTTGTTTATGTTTAGACAAAATATTAAGATGAGATGAACTTTTTTGTACAGGGACAGTGCACAACATTACACTAACCAAGACAAGTCATAGGAGAGATGCTGGTGCCAGGTTATAGTATGAATTAGCTTTTTACACCTGAGGCCCTGGGCAGGTTGTTGGAAATACTGAAAATACGGATTCAATGCTTATGGATAAACAGACCTCAAATAAACTAAACAGATATTATCTAGGGTCACATTGTTCAAATACTATTCTAAAAACAACATACAGCCATACACATAAGCACATGCACTCAAACCGCTCCCCTTAGCCCCTTCCACCCCCTTCACACACACACACACACACACACACACACACACATTCTACTGATCATTCAAATCACATTCATCCATAATGTGTACAAACTAGTTTAGATATAACTCAAGAGTAATTAAAACAGCCCAAATAAGAGCTTACCTAAAAATAAAAGTTAAAAGAGGAAAAAATCATAACACTCTACTGGAATTCACTTGTACAGCCTCGTACGACGGACTGAGGCTTGTATGTGCAGTATGTTTGATACTGCAGGTCAAAGGTCAAAGGAAAAGTACAGGTCAAAGGTGAAAGGTGACTCACAGTGCATCTTGACCTCCACAGTGCAGCTCTCCTCTCCCACGTCGTTACTGGCCGTGCACTTGTACACTCCGGCGCTCTCCTTCGTTAGGTTTCTCAGCGTCACGATCTCTGGGTTCTTCAAATCTGGAAAGAAAAAAACAAACAAACAATGTGAGCTAAAATATAAAAATGACTTGAATCTATAATTATTATTATTTTGATGTATGTCATTCTTATTTCAAAGACTGTTAAGATGCTTTAGTACAATTTTGTAGCAGTTTTGCTTGAAATAGTCAAATCGATTTAAATCAAATTGGCACTACTCAAAACTACTCTAAATTAGGCCTGCCACAATAATGACAAAATCATCATATCGTTCAATATATAATAGCTGGAACAATATATTTTGGGGTTCAGTATTTATCGTGTGTACTTTTTCTTTGCAATAGTGGGGAGATTTGTGTCATTTTTATGTAATAATGTAAGATTTGAGCTGTATAAATAACTGTTTATTCTGCCATTTTTTTGTTGCAGCTCAGACTTTTTAATGATACAGTCTGTTTAAAAATTGGTTTACTGGGATTATCCTGCTTTGTGAGTGTTATAAATCATTTTCAATATAATCGTTTATCACAATATTTCTCTGTAGCCATATATCGTGCTTCAAAATTTGTTATCGTGACAGGCCTACTCTAAATCAATATTATTCCAAACTCAAGTCAAATATTTGATTTGTCATGAGTGTAGTGAATAGTGAAATATATAATCCTCTGTCAAATAATGTGCTTAAGTATATTAACTCAGATTGTGAATGTAATATGTAGTCAAGTTCTTTCAGCTGACGACAATCAAGTGTTTGGGGTTGAAAAATGGCTCCACTTTCTTAAGATATTGTGAGAAAATTATTTTGCATAATTTGTTGCTGACAAGATGTTGAACTTTGTGGACAGAATTCTCAGGTGGAGTTTGCTGTTTAACTGCCAGATTGCAGATTTGTTGACCTGGTTTATCATTAATATGTCTGTAATTACTGGGCCTATCCACATGAAACAAAAACTGGTACAAAGTCCACTTCTGTCAGTATAAATAAATAAGAAGGGAAGCATCAGAAAGTGGTGCTATTATTCAACTTCAATGCATAATTGTTGTTAGTGAAAAGGATTTTAAGAAACACAATTAATATTGCCAGGGCTGTAGTCCTACGGCCGATGGCGTCTTAGTCGACTACATTTTTATTAGTCAACTAATTATTTTATTGGGATTATGAAGATTTATGTACTACGCCAGAAAATGGAATGAATGGTTTGAGTTCTTTTAAGATTTTGGAGTGAATCATAAGTTTAATCTGCCTTTTCACATATAAATACATGGTTTCCTAGTACTTTTCTGTAGTTATAGACAAACTCCCATGCAGTCTTGTGAGTACAGTTTTTTCCACACCCCCTTTAGTCAACTAATCGATCCCACTGAGTCGACCAAGAATTTCTTTACTTCCATACAGACCTAAATATTGCAGATTTGTAGACCCAGTCCCTAACAAATAATGATAAGGAAGACTGTATAAAAAAGTGGACTAAGGGAGTGTGACGTCACCCATAGCGTCAATGAAGCTCATCTAGGTTAGAGCAGTTATAGGGACGAATTTGGAGCCATGTTCCATATTAGGAATTCTGACCGCGAGTATCCTAGCAACCAAAGAGCCAATCCGGAGCGAGGCTGTTGAAGGTAACGCCCTTTCCCACCCACAGGGCTGTTTTAGCAGGGAGTGGGCGCTTAGCAACGATGTCAGTCAAACCTGTTGTTAACGTTAGCGGGAGCAACCTCGGGGAAAGAAAGCGCCGGATTTGTCTCTTATTAATGTTCATATTTTGAGTTACGGACACAATAGCAAAATAAAAATACCAGGATCATGTAGAGCAGATCAGTACAAACATTTTAAGACCAAAATGACGAGCAGCAGTTACAGAGGGAGGCGCCACAGTTTTCCAATGTAAAGTGAATTGAAGCCGATGAAGCCAGAAGTGCGCTAGCAGGTTAGCTATGTCCGTTTACATATACAGTCTATGGGTTCAACATTTGTGGATTTCTATTTTGGCGGGTTCAACATTGTGGATTTCTATTTTGGCTATTTTTGTCAAAAACAGTGAATCTCCCATAGAGTTATATTGGCCTTTGCCCCCCATCTGAGATTACGACGTCATCAAATTCTACAACATAAGCACAACCTATTATCTTCCACTGTGTAAGATTGTTTAGACATTCTTCCAATTTCAAGTGCACTTTGCTTTGGAAATAAAATATATTGAACTATTATTGAATCAAGTCCCATAGCCCCAATAAATTCGAGCCAAATCATAGGATTCCAAGTCATTTTAACCGACGTAGATATCCTTCTTTTGTACAAGAAAGCACTTTTCTAAGTTAGATTTAAGGCGAGCAGGGCAGATGGAGAAAGTGGGTGATGAATTTGAGCAGACAGGGGACTTTCTTGTGTGGGACGAGACTACGCAGTCAGCACAAAAAGCCATAAAAGTCCTGAAAGAGCTGAACGTGACAAGTGGCAGTATTCATTTTTCCCGACTGTACTTGAACTCGCTGCGCCGTCTCCACCTGATCAGGACACGACCGGGCCCCACGGCGATAGCACAGAGGAGCAACGGTCTCGCGGTGAAGACATTAGAGCAGGATTCATTAGATCAGCGCGGAATAATGTCAGCAAATATACTGTAGGTTCCCTTTTAGCTTCTCAAAGTTTAGCATTTTTCTCCTGCGTCAAATTAGATTGCTGTCCTTGTGGGGGATCCGCCACCTGTTTGTCTGCATGGAGAAATTATTGCTTTGCCTGGAATGTTCCGAGGTATGGTATTAAACATATTTATAGATATTTAATGTAAAAATTAGGGCTACAGTCCCTTAGTCATTCATTCGATGAATCAGTTGATGGTTGATTGGGATCTAGAAGACACACTTCCCTGATATGAAGATGTAAGTGCTGGTTGCCAAGTTCAGTTAGGCGTGATTGACAGGTGGATTAACCAATCAGGGACACACACGGCCCGCCCATATCAAAACAAATATGTCTGCTTGTGAGGAAAAAACAAAGGAAAAAAATATCACAGGGCACTGAAGAAACATTGCAGATTTGTGCAGAATCAATGAGCAAAGCACTGAACTCGGTTAATCAGAGGTGAGAGAAATGTCATTTTGCTCAAAATGTAAAATGCTGATGACCAATGAGCTCCTTCGTTTCATGTGTGTCACTGAAATAAGCGAATCTGATTGCACTGCCATGTTTGAGCCCGGCTCGAGGCGCGACAGAGGGAGTGATGACAAGACTGATGTCCTTCTGTATAAAAAAAAAAAAATACAGAGATTCATTCTGGATTTGTCAGGCAATGCTGATGGTTTCTTATCCAACCAAAATTTGTATTAGTCCCTTTCAATCGATTAATTGATACACAGCGCGTATCTTCAGTCGACAAAGAAATTCTTTGGTCGACTACTAGCCCTAGTACAAACGTTGACTTGTCCTTGTTGAGAACATGTTTCATCATATATGCATTTGTTAACCCCCACATTTGATAATGAATATAAAATTTGACTTTCAAAACAAAGAGACCCCACCCCCGAAAATTCAAGGCTATAGAAAAATACTGTTTGTATTTTAAACCACAAATCACACCATTGAACTCCTCATTAAAGAACAATCAAACATAATACATTGAGATCGTCTTACCTATGAGAGCCATGGGGGGTAGCTTGCCAACGTACTTGCCCTTGTCCAGGACCCTCTCCCATTTGTAGTGAATGGGGTCTGAGCCGTCGGAGGACTTACAGCTCATCTTCACATCTCCCCCCTCCAACAGCTTTCCCTCCATCCAGCAGCGCGGCTTCGACGGCTTCACTGCACACAAACAACCAAACAATCCATTTGTAATTTTGATCAACAATACACTTTGGTAGTTTATTTGGTTTAGAAATGTACTTAAAGATCTCAAAGCACAATATAAACCATCATTTGACTATATGACTGATTGAAAAAATAATCACCACTAAATTAATCTTAAAGCAGAGCTATTATGCAAAATCAACTTTTTAAAGCTTTTAATCATGTTAGTTGTTTCCATTCACCATCTACCCTCTCGAAGTTGTATTTGGAGTGATTTGTGCGTTTGAGCAATTTTTGATTACTTATTTTCTAGACACTATATTCATATTGCTGATCCCGTTTTCACTGCCACCGCTGTACAGCCAATGCTCTCTCCTTACTTTGTTTTCCAATTAAATTTTCTAAACTGGTGATACACATAGGATACAGCAGCGTCATGTAGTCATTTTGGTACAAAATGAGGCGCAGCTATCCATCGGAGGTGCCAACAACTTCACGGCTCTTTGTTGTGATGATGTTTGTGGCGACGCCAGGTCCCATTGGGCACCACAATTTTCAAACGCTGAAGTCAGTGTGCTATTTTCTTTTATTAAGTCGTTTTAGGTGAATATTATGATTTAAATTGTGCAAATTATAACATTGATCCACAGGTCTTCATCTACTTCTACGCTACTCATAAATCTGCATCCCTTTTATATTTGATGGATTTTTTTTTTTTTTTTTTTACGCTATAAGGCTGTTTTACAGCATGAAAATAAACATGAAAAACATGAAAAAAACTGTATTTTCAAAATTATAGAGTGAAGTGAGAAACTTGAGCCAAATTTATTTGAGCCAAGTATATGTCAATAATTCATGGTGAAAAAATGTGGTGCATGAATGGGAGAGGATTATGCAGAAAACTCAATTTTAAATGTCCATAAAATCCACATAGATTCATATTTTTTTCTTCTTGCAATACTCTTTTTTTCTTGCAATACTCTTCATCTACTTCTACTCTACTCATACACGTGCAAACTTTACATGTACATTGTATATTTACACATTATAAGGCAATTTTGCAATAAAACTACACCTCAAGTAAACAATAAGTGGAAAATTTTAGGCACATTTATTAGAACATAGTATATGTCAATATTTCATGGTGAAAACATATTTGGTGCGTTACTATGTTTTGAATGGGGGAGGATTATACACAATTCCCCACTGACTTCCATTATAAACACATGACTAAAACGTTCTAAGAAGGGTTCCAATAGAAATCAAGACAAAACTGGTCTGGTTGTTTTGGTCTGAAGGTAAAGATGGTCTGTGAGCCCAAGACTCTGACCCTGAGACTGCCCACCTGTGGCACCTGTATGAACAATCATCAGAACAATTGTCCCTTAGACAACAACGTCTCCTCTCTGACTGACTCACACAGAGTTGGCAGATATATATTTTTTATATTTTTTGATGTGTCAAAAAGTGTAAATAAAGACAGAGAACTGCTTAGGTCATTTTCACAGTGGCCATTTTGAGTGAGAAAATGAGAATCTCTGCAGCCAAGATGAGGAGGAGGAAGAGGGCTCAACTTATGGAGTAACCAAAGGAGATCTCAGCAAGTGTGAAGAAAGTGTCAGAGGAGGAAATAGAAAAGTTGGAGGCTGAGGAGGAGGAGAGTGGGGATAGAAGAGTAAAGAGGAGGAATAGAACAAGAAGGAGGAGGCGAGCAGAGAGGAGGACGACACAGAGCGGAAGAGTGATTATGAGGAGGACGAAGAGGAGCAGGAGGACAAATACAAGGACAAAGAGAAAGAGAGTAAAGATGAGGAGGATGGAGAGAAGGAGAGTGAAGAGGAGGAGGATAGAGAGAAGGAGAGTGAAGAGGAGGATGGAGAGAAGGGGGAAAACTTTCCGGGGATGCTTGTAAAGAAATAAACTGTGCCATTACAAAGTTACCAACTCATCAGGATCCTCAACCATTCTTGCCCCATCTGGTCTTATTCTTGGGCAAAGGCGATATGTTTCAACCAGAGTTCGTTCACCCAGGTGGGTGATATTTTGCAAAATGACACTAAGTTCAATATACCTAGCAAATAAACAGAAACCGTATACAAATAGGTGTGTTAGTTTCAGTGCAGTTAGCTTCTCCCTTCAGGTCGATATAAGGCAGTGTCCACCAAGAATCTGACCAGAACTGAAGAAGCCGCTTGAAACGTCTTCCCTCTAAAAACCTTTTTCTTTTGCTATGGATCATACCTGGACAACTGAGGGATCACACAGACACCAGTTTTGTTCAGATTAAGGTAAACCTGCAGTTGGTCATATGCAACTTCTCTAAAACAAAAAGGGCAACTATGAGATGGGTTTAAAGTTAGAAAGAATATTTGGGTCAAGATTAGGCTTTTTGATGAGTGATTGGACCACAGCATGTTTCAGGGCAGTAGGAAAACAACCAGACATCAGAGACAAGATCACAACATTAGCAATATAAAATCCAATAGAATCAAAAATGTTTATGTGGTTTATGTGTTTATAATCCTCTCACATTCAAAACACAGTAACGCACCAAATATTTTTTCACCATGAATTATTGACATATACTAGGCTCTAATAAATGTAGCTCAAATTTTCCACTTCGCTCTTTTAATTTTGAATATATGTATTTTTTCTACCTTTTGTTGTTTACTTGAGATGTACTTTTATTGCAAAACTGCCTTATAATGTAAAAATATACAATGTACATATAAAGTCTGCACAGGTATGAGTAGAGAAGAAGTAGATGAAGAGATCTGAGTTTTGAAAGAAAAAAAATATGAATCTATGTGAATTTTATGGCCCTCAAGGGTCCCCAGGGTGACAAATGTATCCTTTTGTTCTGGCCTTTGAACTGAATATGTGAGATCAAAAATCATGTAGGCATTTAAAAATTTACTTAAAAATTTCACATTGCGGAGCTCAACACAGCCAGAAATATTGATGTTTGAAAAAAAAAAAGTTTCTCAAAAGGACCTCGAGGGTCTCCAGGTGGCCAGAGGGTTAAGTTACAGCCCTAAACCCACTTTTAATTTCCACTTGTAATGATTATTCGCTTAATCCAATGTTCTTCAAATAAGACATATTGGACAGCAGGACTTCGTTGCTGGTGCAGGAGTTTGTTTTCAGCCTATAGTTGTTCTGAAACATTCCTCTATCGTCTGTCTCATCTCACTCAACTGTCATTCTCTGAGTCGTCTCCCGCCCACAAGTCTTCATCTCGTCTCGGCCTTTTGAACTCTTCGGACTGACAGAATACAAGATGCCGCTCTCTCTCTCTTTCTCCCTTTTCTCTCACCCCCTCTTTATCTCTTCACTCTCTCTCCTTCTCTTCCTCTCTCTCCCTTTCTGTCTTTCCATCCTTCTCTCTCACTCCCCCCCTCTCTTTATGTCTCTCTCTCTCTCTCTCCCCCCTCTCTGTGTCTCTCTCTCTGCGTCTACCCCCACCCCTCTCGCTCTCTCTCACTTTCTCCCCTTCCTTTTTCTCCCTCCTCCTCTTTATCTCTCTTTTTCTCACTCCCCTTCCTCTCTCTCTCCCTCTCTCCTGACTACACCCAGTTAGCCAGTGGCAGAGGCTAGCGGCGGGCGAGCTGAGTGAGCTTGTGCAGTCAGCTGTCTGTAAGTCTTTGAGGGCCACAGAGCACATAGGCTCCTGACAGATAAGCCTGGCCTTTGCACCGTTCTGACATGGAGTTGAGATCAGTGATGGGAAGAATACTTTGGAAATGTATTTGGTTGCAGAATACCGAATACCTGCATTAAAAGTAACTGTGAAACATTCTGATGTATGGTCCAATCAGAGTACTGTATTCTGAATACTTAGAATACTTTTACATCGAGTGGCGTTTAAATTATAGAGTGAAACACAGGATTAAAAACAGCTTCATGTTTGTTTCAATGTTTGTTCTGCATTTCCTCTCTCTAACTGGAGCAGGAAAAAATGCACATGCACTCACCACAAGAGCTGTGTTTTCTATTTTTCTCTTTAATAGATATCAAGTATAAGAATGTATTCCTCTTGTATTCAGTTACTATCCAACACTGGCTGAAGCACTGGCAGCTTCCAGATAAGATGGAGAGATGAGGGGATAATGGGTTATGTGGGGCAGATATATGATTAGGGATGTCATGATATTTTTTTTTATATTTTTGTGAAGAAACATCACAAACAACAATAAAATGCATATTCACTTTCATTCATATTGCCTAAAGCTGTGGGTCTGCATGATTTTGGCTCTCTGCAACAAAAAGTTTCTGATCATAGGGAAAATCTTGAGTTGTTGCAAAAAATCGTGAGTCACAGGTCTCAGAGTGAGACTGGGACAAAGATCAAACTTAGAACCGTCATACAACAAAAGACGAACTGCAACAGATGCCAAGCGTGTCTGATGTAACAGCAGAATAACAACAGAAGAGCTCAGCCACGAACAGGACCATCGCTCCCTGATTCCCTTTCATTTACTAACTTTTACAAGCGTGGAATCACCACTAGCATGATGTGCTAGCCTCAGCTAACCTGTACAATTACGGAGTGGTTACCACACAGAGCCTGATATTCGCTCCGACATACTTTGGTCGTAGCCACGACTGATCATGGGCATCATCACACAGTGTGCACTTGTGCTGTTGTATAATTTAAATTCCTCGTGTCATGTAGTGTGATCTCCAACAATTTTATAAGAAAAAATCATGCAGTGGACACAGGCTTAACGATTGCTGTTCCTCGAGTCTAGTATGTGACCAGTTTTATGAAAGTTGAATGGTAAGGTAAAGTAAAGTCCACTATGTAACTTTTCTGACATGTGGTGTCACACCAGTATTTTGAGATGCAGTAAACTGAAACATTATGGGAATGTCATAAAGAGCCAGATAAAAAGCATCTTACATTTTGGGTTTACTTTTTTGGTGTAGGCTATAGTTGTTCTTTTTTAAGTCAAGATCTACAAATAGTTCAAAGAGGTTAAAAATAAAAGCTTGATTTTGAATGGTCTGCTGATTTGGGCTTGTCTCATAATTTATATCTTTTGAACCATTAAAATAAGCTTTAATCATGTACAAGGGCAACATTGAATGGGCACTGATTACACTTCACACATCTATGACTAAACTCCCCAAATATGTTGAAGTTGGGGCATATTTAGCAATTTCAGTGAATCATTCCATTCAGTAGCTGTGCATAGTCCTAGCTCCATCCACACTAACCATGTCGTGTTGGGCATCCTGGGTAAATGTCTCCATGGCGTCTCATAAACAGGAAGCAGGTCTAATGTAAAGGACTGCAGACTGCACTGGTCCCAATCGATAACCTGCTCCCCACCTGCGCCATACACTCAATTCCAGGAAATAGTCTGCTCCCTATTCTACAAGTGTTATCTGCAGTCCACAGGGAGCGGGAGGAGAGGGGGGAGAGGGGGATTAGCACGCAGCCAGCACATTTGACATCTGAGCAGAGAAACCTGGGCGGAGGACTGCTAATGTAGTCCCACTTCCAATTTGCTGGTTCTTCCCTACATGCATCATTAAAAGACCCTGTACCCGATTTTTTACCCATTTATTTGAGCAAATATATAGATATATTGTATAAGCAGCTCTTGAGGTCAAAATAAGTCTGCTGCGTACTGCTTGCATCTAATTAGAAACATAATCAGGAAGTGCGTGTTAGCATGCTAGTTGTTGTTAGCATTACTGTCGCAGCAAAACTCCGCTCTGGTCTCTGAAAGTTATGAGAAGCACTTATAAACTCATCACAGTGAATAATTAGGACGCTTGGAATGCGTAAGGTAAGTGAGGAATGACTTTGGCCCAACTACAAAGCATTTAAAGTGAACTAGCTCTGTTTTTCCACGTTTTTGGACAGTAAAAATCAGGCACAGTGCCTTTAATAGTCTGTATGTTGAATTATTATCGTGTCATTGGGCAAGACACTTTACGGCTTTTGCTTGGCAGTCGTAGTTCTGTTGCTGAGTGTCACAGGAATGAATGATGTGTAGCAACTTTGGGTGTCCATAAACTAAAAGTGTGAATGTTTGTATTTTTGGTCTAAATAAAGAATGACAAAATGGTTTAACACAAGAGAGATACAACTTAAAAAGAAAGAGACAACGTTTCCTAATTTGACAATAAAAATAGCAACAAAAAAAAAAAAAAGTAGTATAATATATAATATGTGCCTTTGACATCCTGTTGCGTTGATCTAAAGCAAACTGTGGTTACAAACAAAAATAAATTAAATTAAATAAAAAAAACAAACAACAAAAACACAATATGGGTAATACATTAACAGCCAAAACTCAGATTTACAAGCACAAGATTGGCTATGTTTACATGCACACCAAAAATCTGATTTCTGATTTACATCTGATGTGAGTAATCTGATTTCTTTCTGATTCGTCACACCTGTGCAGGTATTGAGAGAAAGAAAAAAATATGCTAAAAATGGCTAACTATTGTGGCAAAGACAGAAGAGTCAGTTAAAATTTATTGTACTTTCTCTTCCAAAAACAACTGTTACTCTAAAAAGCCATTGATTAACTGACACATGTAAACACACACCAAAACCAGATCTAATTACTGGTTTATCTGATTACTCTAGTTATCTGATTTCAACTGACCATGTAAACACACCCAGCAACAACCGTACCACATTTTACACCTCACGCCCTCCCATATCCAACTCACCCAGGCATGCCACGTGGCCCGCAAAATGACCGCTCGCTTTGGCTAATCCTCCCGGACACCTTTACGACTCCAAGCTCTCTCCTATAAACACCCTCCGCATCCCTCCACGCCGCTTGGTTTGCGCGCTTATATACGACCCGGGATCAGACCGGAGAACCCCGCGGCCGCGGGGAGTGCGGCCCGGTTAGCCCGCGGGAGCTGGGCCTCTCCAGCAGAGCGCAAGAGGAAACCATAAATAATGAAAACTGGGTACTAAAATCCGCTCGGGATTGTTTACGCTCACTGTAGTGGATTGTAAAGAGGTGTTTGCTCTGCTTATGGAGGCCCCATGCATTATAGATGACCTGCAAGACTTGTACACTTTTAATACCGGCGAGCGCAGGAGAGGGGGGCTTGCTAACAGTAGCGGTTTAATATTCCGCTCAAAAATCATTAAAATTGAGGAAGCAGATGTAGCCACGGCGGTGGTGCTAGTGGAACGCGAAACGATTAAAATTTGATAAAGACAAACTGTAACAAATGATGGTGTTTTTGCCGCCATCTGTCAAGAAAAATATGGCTCCGGAAAACTATATTAAATGCGGGAGTGGTAATAATCGCTATGACAACTGTAAACAAGCTTAATAATAACTAAATTGCTACAGAAACAGCCTTTTCATTAAATGGGAAAAAATCAATTAAGACTTAAGCGTTTAATTGCCATTCTGTAAAACAAATAGGTGGAAATGGCTAATACAACGGAACTGGAATGATTATACAACCATTAGATTTTTGGCAGATTCTTCAAAATTGCCTACAACATGCTTATATTTATGTTGGAATGAAGCATAAATTAAATGTATTAAATGAACACGACGCACCCGGTTCGATTTGGCACCTTTTTAATTAAACCTGTTTAACTCCTTTAAACGTGTTTATTCTGTGTTCTGTGGCTGTAGTCACACGTATTGCTAAGCTTAAATATATTCATATCAAACTCAGACAATTTCACTATTTATTCTTAGAGATGTTTCACTGTTTTACTTCACTCTGCTCTGTTTTCTAACATTTCTTAACAGTTTAAATACATCATTTTCACAGACTATGAGCAAGTATAGTACATTTGATCGAATCTCAAACATGAGATTTGTCCTAAGTATGGTTACTATAGCATGATGTTAGATCCTAGATGCCCCTCCTATACCCTGATCCTGTTCTGTGCACACGGATCCTCCTCTTCCCTCACCTGGCTGGATAATCCAATACCTGGCTAGGATGACCTACCCTACTGTGGATAAGCCTCCCTCTGTCCCTTAGTTGAGTGAACTCTGGAGCTACAGATTTGATACGCATTAGTCCTGGACACATCTGCGGCTGCCCGTCCGTGGGAGTGGCTCTCTCCTTCACTGTGGTTCTCCTCGAGGTTTCTGTTTTTCCCACTGTTTTTTCTTGCCGAGAAGGAGGGTGTAAGGACAGGGGATGCTCTGGGACAGTTATCCATTTGCTTGTTTCCTTGTTATTGACCAATGTCTGTTTCGTTGTTGATTTTCTAACTGTCTGTTGGTTAAATCAGTTCTCACGTTCAGCCCTAAGAGGCAACTGCTGCTGTGATTTTGGGCTTTACAAAAATAAACTGAAATTGAATTGAACTTCCGAACTTGCGCCGAAGTATCAGGGCATGCGTAGTTTGAAAAATGGTGCGAAACTGGGTAAGGTTCCAAACTGAGCAATGACAGTGGGCACACCTAAAAATAAGTTAGTTACCTAGCAACCATGCCAAGGCCAACAGGTGCCAAACAAGGCCCAAAACTCATCTAATTCACACTATATTCACACTAATTCACACTTATTTTTTGGCAAATGTATTGTCAGTCTTTATTTTGTTGAATAGAATGTTTAAACTGTCAGATAAACTGCAACTATATTTTTAAAAAACTTTTTTTTCTCAACTTTTCGTCCCTGACTGCCCCTTGACTAATGTAGAACTATGATGCATATTCGCCTCTCCCACCAAACAAAGTAATAAGAAAAACATGTAAATCTGTATCTCCTGGTTGAACAGGCCCTGTGCACAACGACAAATGGCGAGCTCACTGTTAACGTCACTGCTTCCTGTCCAATTATATCTCTGTGAGGTTTTTGCAGAGCCGTGCTAAAATGAACAAATACTTAAAGATCAGGCCGTGGACAGGTATGACACCTGTGGATCATTATGTTATGATTTGGACATTATAAATCGCAATATTGATTTATAACAACGAAATATAAGGCAGCTGACGTCCACGTTAGAAAACTGCAGTGCCCAGTGGGAGCTGCTGTCACCATTAACGGCATCACAACAAACTTGTCGGCCAACGGATAGCTGCTCCTATGCGTATTCCCAATTAAGAAATAAAGCTGGAGAATGAAGTAAGTACGTCACAGTAGGCGTGTACTGGTTGCGGTGAAAATGGGGGTAGATCAAAGCAATGGCATCTTGAATACAAAAGAATAAAGATTACTCAAACATGCATGAATCACTCTAAATACAACTTCGGGTGAGTAAAGGGTGAGGTATAGCTATAACATGGTTAAACGCTCTAAAAAGTCGATTTTGCAGAATAGCTTTGCTTTAAAGTCTTTACAGAGGTTGTGAAGACTTCACTGGAGGACATTTCTGGGTTTATAAAAAATCTCTTAGTCTCAATGCTAACACTAATGCTAGCCATAATAAATATTAAAATAATGCCACAAACTGAAGTATACTACTAATAATAATCTACCTACATTGGGTAGTCTTTCTTTTTAATTGTAATTGGTTGTTTGTTTTATATTTTACATTTCTGCCGCACACAGAGCCTATTGCAGCTGTAGTAGTGTTCGTAGCAGTACATACCCAGTACTATGAGGCTAATGGTGCTCCAGTGGTACTGTGCTCCGGTCTTGACTTTACAGCTGTACTCCCCAGAATCGCTGAGGGACAGGTCGCTGATGAGCAGAGAGGCGTCGCCCTTTAGGTACTCCCCCGCAAACGCCACACGGTTGTCATCGTTGTGGTCGTACACCCGCCCCGCAAAGTACGTGATGATCTGCAAGGAGTAATTTAGGTCAGTTTAGATTTTAGAACCCAAAAAAAACATGTTTTTATTTTAAGTTGTAGTTTGTATTTTTATTTCCATATTAATATTGGTGCTTTTCAGATTCTATAATACGATGATGTCATAAATCAGTTTTCCCTATTGATTACATTGTGCTTTTCCTTGAAATATATATGTTATATATATGTTTCTATTAGTGACCAGACCAAAGAACGCACTGTATTACAACAAAAGTCTGAATTTTAACACAATTAATTTAAGCTGCCCCCCCATCTGTATTAAATATTATTGGCCTATAGAATTTTATGATGTCATCAGAAACCCAGCAATATACCTTTCTAATCTTATCTTGTTCTTTTGATGCTTTTCTGTTACAACAATGCAATTTCCCAACTGTAGAAACGCTAATACAGGCTTTTCTTATGTTATCAATGGAACGTCTACTAACTTAGGCAATTGAAATATGCAGGGCTCCAGGCGAACATTTCCAGGTGCACTGTAGCCCCTGACTGAAATCTTTTAGGAGCACAACCAGAAAACTTAGGGGCACATGCTATGAATTGATATAATTTTTCCTGGTTAATGTTATAAACCTAATTTATATGCTTTATTAATGTTTGATTGTAATGTAACCAGCTAATAGATGGTTAATGCAGACAGATTTATTCATGAGCTGGAAGCAAGAAGCAGGTCACTCTTAAAACAGACCTGGCTTGAAAATTAATCGTATATTAAGTAAATGTAAGTTTACTATAGAATTGAATAAAAATTGTCTAAATTTCTCTCACTTACTATTCATCTGTGGTTTCACATAGTCTGAGTAATAGTGTATTATCTACTCTTCTTTCATACGAGGATCATCTTAAAGCACAGAGACTGCAGATTATAGTGAACAGCAGTACAGCTGTCAACCATTGACTATATATATGCAGTCAGTGCTTGATGCTAAACCACTTAGTTCCTTAGCTTAATTAGTCAGTGCTTGTGCTAAACCACTTAGTTCCTTAGCTTAATTTTTATCCCTGAAACTACAGTCCCTGCCCCTGTCCTCTGCGGGGACACAACGTGGAGTGAGTTTACAAAGGTTACTGTGCGCGTTTGTTTTACTGAAGCTCCTCTTTGAGCACATTATAAAACTTCAGTGATTAAAAAAGTCACAGAGGAAGATAGTGGAACAGCTCTATGTCGTGGTGTCTGTGTGAGCGTCTTTTTATTAGAACAAAAAGGTGGATGGATTTAAGCCTCAGACGAGTCCTGGACAGATACTAGAAATGCCCCTGGACAGATACTAGAGATGTCGACACTTACCACTGCTGTAGGCACACAGACCCAGCCTGAGCGGCCTGAGCTCACCCTCCGCTCAGCTGTGTCTGCGCTGCTGTGGCAGCAGAGGGGAGGCGGAGCCAAGACGGGGAGAGGGGAGAGAGAGCCGTACGAATGGGTGTGACTTGTCTTATTACTCAAATTAATACATTTAATGCAAATAGTAAGCAGTTCTAAAAATTAACTTTTGTGAATTTGTACACACCCACATAAATATATCTGTAATGCAAATACTAAGCAGTTCTGACTGAGAAAATTATTTAACTTATGTGAATTTGTATGCATCTCACATAAATATATTTAAAAAATCAGGTTGCACATCTGCGAGTAGTTGGAAAAAATAAGCCAAAAATAGGGGCCAGCATTTGGTCGCAGTCTGAAGCCCTGTAAAGACTATCACTTTCCGAATTGTTCAGCCCTATACCAAACGAGCACTCCTTTCTCTCCTAGATACCACAGCATCCTAACTCACCACTCTGTGCTTGTTGTTGGGCTTGAGCAGTAGCCACTCGATGTCCAGCGTCGGGTCGTCTCCCACCCAGAACTGATGGTGACAAGGCAGGGTGGCATTGTCCCCCACCACCCTCTTCATCTCCGTCTGCGCTCCGGCCACCAGCACCCCGAGGAGCACTGCACACAAAACAAAGACACAAGGTGATCAATATCTAGTCTTTCAAATGCTTTATTTCGAGCTCAGATCTTACTTACTGTCCAAAACTAGTTCATTTTAAACAGGTTGCAGTGGTCCAAAGTTATTCCTCACATACCTTATACATTCCGAGGATTCTAATTATTCACCGTGATGAAGTTGTAAGTGCTTTTCACAACTCTCGGAGACCAGCAACGGTAATGCTAACAACAATTAGCATGCTAACCAGGTGCTTCCTGATGATCGGACAATAACACATTTTATATAATATATTTGTACTGGGGCAAGACAAATTTTGCTCAAATACATGGACAAAAATCTGTTGCCAGCAGAGGGCGCAGACACTAATCCGATTAAGGATTACGGCAAAGCCCACAAACGTATCTTAAAACTCCGCTCTGGCCTCTGAAAGCGCTTATAAACTCATTACGGTGAATAATTAGGATGCTCAGAATGCATAACCGAGGGATAACTTTTAACTATAAACCGTTCAAAAAGAACTAGTTCTGTCTTTGACGTTTTTAAGACAGAAAAAATCAGGTACAGCGTCTTAAGGATGAACAAATACAAGGTTCATAGGCCTACAGTGTTGAAGGAGCATGGTGAACAAAGTACAAAAAACTACGTAAACCACAACCCTTTGTTGTCTCTGCTCAACTAAAATGAGGAGATTACTGTTATTAAACTATTACATATAATTAAATGTCATTATGAGTCTTTTGAAATGTGACACTGATTGCACTTAAGGCACAACAGGACACTTGAAATCAGGCAATCAGAAATAATAATGCGCCAGTCTTACATAGTGGTTTTCAAAAGATAAACAAGCTCATTACAAGAGCATTCATACCCAGGAAATGTGTCTTGCCAAATGACACGACAAAAACAACAACAACAACAACAATATGCACAGTTAATAGTGGGATTGAACAGACCAACTATGGATCAATAGAAAGTATAAGTAAAATATATAATCAAAATACCAGGACTGGGGCTGAAAGATATATCGTAATTGAATCAAAATCGCAATTTGAATGGACGTGTACCATAATTTCCTCCACAAACAACAAAATATCCTGTTTTATTCTGCATAGAAACAGCTAACCCTGTAGTTTAGATCTGTACAAACACGTTCTGAAATGTGATCCTTGTACTATTTTGTCGGTTCAGATGTCAGTCTTTTTGTAGATTTTTCAGTCAGCTCTATTTGAAACTGTTACTATTTGTACAATACAATACCTTTGCACAATATTACAATACATATAATAGCATAAAAACCATAATAATAATACTTGGATACCACAACATCCCTAATCAAACCATTTATATTAGTCTAAACTAAGGATTTTAAGGCATAACATTAAAGGTGCACTGTGTAACTTTTCAAGATGGCGCCAACAGGCAAATTTACAGGTCAAATCTGCGGAGTGGTGACTTATCTAACAGTAAGATTTATTTTTGAGCACAACACATAATTAAATAAAAGCATGATAGGCATGTAAGAATGTCATATTGTGGGACATAACAGACAAAACAATAACATTTCCAGAGAGACAAGCAGTTAGAGCAGAAAAGTTACGCAGTACACCTTTAAAAACATTACAGTTTGCTTTGAGTTCAATTTGACAAATGGAGTAGAACTGTGAAGTAGAATCGTGTCTTGTTTTAGGCAGTTCTGCGTCTGCGTATTTTATGTGAGCGACTTGACAGGAGGGTCACTGGGGGGTCCCGTGGCTGTCACCATGAATGAAAGCCCCCATATGTTTAGCCCTCCCCCAAGATATGGACAAAACCAGCACTCAGAGCAAAACTGTTACCGGCACGCTGCCATGTGAGTCCGAAAACAACTCTAAACATAATTCAGACACATACTAGACACATATTATGCAAAATGTACTTTTTTTTGAGCTTTTAACCATAATGTCCCCTCATCAAAAACATACCTGGAGTTGTATTTTTGCTTCATTCACACTTGTTTCATTAAACCATTAAGCCAAAGTCATCTTCTCTGGGCACTCAAAAATACCTTATTTGCATTTTGCCAATTTTGTTGCGTCATAGATAAAACTGCGCCGTTTTTAAGCACATAAACCATCACCATAGTCATTCTACAGTTAATTAGTTAGTTATTAGCCTAGCCTTCAGGGGGGATAAGGACGTCATTAGTTTACTTTCACACTGTTCATTCCCATTGCTGACAGCAGAGGGAGCTCCAACGCCTAAATACCTCATTGGAAACGGAGGTGTAGTTTATAAAGTACATTTTCCATTATGCGGGTATTATTTTAAGTTAGTAAATGTCAAATACTTATCCCGAGGTGAGCAAAAGCATGTTTAAAATGGAACTGAAACCACAAGAATGCATCTGTGTTCTTTAGAAAAATGTCCACGGTATATTTGCGTAGTGCTGGGGAGGTGGGACATGGTGAATGTACAGAGAGGGAGAAAGTGCCCTGAATGTTTATTATGACTAGCACCTTGGAATGTATCAACTAAGGAATGAGTTACTAGAAAAATAAATGAAGTATGGCGGAGAGCAGTTTGAAAATGTTGTGTTGTAGGTAAAAATAATGAAACATAATTTCGACAGTTTATGAACAACTAATACCACACAGGCAAAACCACGCTATCAGAAAGGACTCTGTGTGTTCCAGTGGTAAATGTTTAGATATAACCTGGCTTAAACATAATTGCATTTTTTTTATCAAGTATGACTATTCTAGTTTATAAATACGCTGATTGATCAATACACATAGTCGTGAGAGTGAATGTATCTTTGCCATTGTTTTTGACCCATGAGCTCATCAAAAACCCACATTGTACTGAGTTTCATCCACGCATGTTTGAGTAACTGTGCTGAAAATCTTATTTTGTACCAGTCTACGTGATAACACTCTCCCGTAATTGCTCCTCCATGTTTATAAAGTCCATGTACCTTCTTGTTCTGAACCTTTTAACTGTTTCTACAAAGCTGTAACAATAACTATAACTATATACAACAATAACTAGCAGCTATTGTTTGTGTGTAACTCCTGAGTGCATTGACGCTTTTTGCATTGGCAGAAATCCAGACTGAATTAATTACTTACTTTTTCTTATTTTTTATGAATTAGTGGAAGTTTTAATTAAAGGTTCAATATGTAACTTTTTGGAGGTGGCACATCGCCTGCAAGATTCCATGGAAATGGAAAATTAAAACCATACATTCTCTAAGTTGTATCCCACACTGTGGAATATTATAGCCAAAGGACAAACAAGCAAGAGGAGGCCCTCTTCCAGGCCTACTAAGAGTCCAGTCTGTTGAGACGCAAGCCAGCTCAGTGTAAGTAAGCCATAAAAACAAACAAAATGAAAAAGAAAAGCATGCTTTCATCTATTTTTTGGCTAAAGTATTACATACTGTGGCTTTACCAATGTAGAATCTGTTTATGAGTTTTCTGAAAAGTCTGAATTACATCACATTACATTACATTAAAGTTTACTTTGCTATTTTAATATTTTACACTTTATAACTTTAAAAAAATGAATTGAAAATACATACTAGCAAACGAATTTAAGCTAAAATTCAGCTAGCTATAAAGATAAAGATATGAGCAAGATATATGTATTACCATTTTGCTACATATATCTTTTAAGCAAACTGAATTTTCAAGTTTAAAACATCGCCAAAGAACATCAGAAGTCACAGTGGAGACATCAAACAGGATAAGACCACTCCAAGGACAAATTTCCACACACCCATGAACCACCATCCCAGGTTAGACTAACAATACCCCTTAAAACAAAGAGGATCCACGCTACAATGGTTCGTTCCAATGGGGAGATCGCCTTACCAACCTCACACACGCACGCACACAATCCCGTATGCTGGCAATGCTGACTGGGCTAGAATTCCCAAGAGGCCCCGGGATGAAAGCTAACAGAGCGCGATTGTTTCCTCTTTTTATTTATTTATCCTTCCTCTGGACACTGGTCAGCTGCGGTTGAAAATAGAAGCGACAAATGTGTGCGGATTTGCTTGGGACTGGCAGAGGATGTGAGGCTGCGCTGGCAGATAATATGGCTCGGGTTAAGTACATGCTTGGAGTGGCGTTGCAGATTGAGAATACTCGGACACATGCTTTTGTTAATGTGTTATGGCGAAGTGAAAAAAAAGATATTGGTGCGTGTTCAATTTCTACCCGAGCAGTTATGGGCGTTTGGAAGGGATCACCACGCAAGACTCGATACTCGATACCGATTCCGATACCACAATGATCATAAAAAACCCTCTTTCTTTAGACAACAGAATGTGATTTCCAACATTAAATGGTAGTACTTTCTGTTATATATATCTGTGTAATCCCTCAGTCGTCCAGGTAGGTTCCATAGTGGTCCATGGGCGTGTACTAGTCTATGTGTCTTATACTTGTTAGATCATTGTAAAGGTTCATTTCTGTCCTGTGAATGTGACCTTTTTAGTATCGATACCTGCACAAATTAGTGTCTAGTTTAGACACTAGTTTTAGTATCACAGGAACTAGTCTAAATTTTAAGTTTAGCTCCGCCCACTTAGTCCTTTCTGCCACTGTGATATTGCCCTATGACACAGAAACTACTGTCTGCGATAGTGTCATGTGGTTGTTTTATAGTTCTCCAATCTCTGCTACTGTTTGCTTTTTTGGCACTCTTGAAAATGCACCATGACGGAGAATCAAGTGTCTGGCAGTTGGTTTCCCATGATTCTTAGTAACAATGTGCCTGATTGGATGATAAAAGGTGAAGCTGTCTGTAGTTTCTGTATTAGTTATTACTCGGGAAAATGCTGAAAATGAATTATATTTTGCAGTCTTAATTATTTCTTACTTAGCAGCTTTTGCCATACATTGCATGCGTGTATCTTAACAAGAATACGTTCAAATTAGGTACAGCCTCTTCAATAATTCACTCGCACATTCACACAATGGCAAGCCAAAGACGAACTGGCCAGAGTGGGATTCGACTCACAAATCCTCTTGTTACAGGGTGATGAAATATCAATAGATGTTGAGGATGAACAGCTGTGGTTTGAATAATGTTTGAGACAAAGTTTGAAGCTTCCTGTGTCTCTTAAGGTCACTTTGTAGCTTCTTTCTGCATTTCTTTGTTCTTCAGAGTTCCTTTGATGCCAATCCAAAGACTGTACCAGTGTAAGGACGCAGTCACCTTACAAAAACAAAGGCATGCCAGGAACTCCACTCTTACTGCTTGCCATCTTGGTGTCTGCTTTTGTTTTAGAAAAATGTATTATCTATATATTTCTATTACTCTAAAATACCTTGAAAAACATGTATTCATATTATGTCAAACTGTGAAACTGACATTTTACCAGTTACATAGTGAACCTTTAAAGTGATAATATGTAATTTCCTGGAGGTGAAAAGTCACCTGCGTGATTCTATGAAAATAGAAATATTAAAACTGTACTTCGGAACATTCTTCATGGAGAATGTTTTATGCCATACTGTGGAATATTATAGCCAAAGGAACATTTGGAAACAAGAAGGACGCCCCCTCCCAGGCCAAGCAAGTTAGTTTTGTGGAGATGTTTTTCAGTGCAATAAAAACATCCATAATAAAAAAAACCAAAAACAAAACATGTTTATATTTTAGTCTAAAAAAAAAAATGGGGGCAACAGTAGCTCAGTTGGTAGAACGTTTGTCCACTGATCCGAAGGTTGGCGGTTTTGAATCACGCTTTCGACATAAACATCTTTGGGAGAGTGGTCAGATCCACTGACCCACAGGTTGGCGGTGCAATTCCAGCCCCCACAGATGAAAGCTGTCGTTGTGTCCTTGGGTAAGACACTTAACCCACCACGCCCTCCGTGTCTGCGTACACTGGTGTATGAATGTGTGCGTGTGAATGGGTGTAAAGTGCTTTGAGTGACTTGGTGGAAAACCGCTATATTTACCATTTATCATCATCAACATACTGTGGCTTTAAGGGAGATGATATTAAAGGATTAGTTTACATAATAATATACCGCGTTTTAGCTGGTCTGAACAGCATTTGTCATCACTAATTATTTTTGATTGGATGATTCTGATATTTCTTGCTTTGAGTAACAATGCAGTTTCAACAGTTCTTTCACTGGTTGGATCTGGGCAAAGCAGTGACGATATAAAAGCTCATCCAGTCACATACACATCAGGCACACTCGATATCCTGTATGGAGCGAGCATACGACCTGAGCAAGCTAGCATCACTCTCCGCCCGTATCCGTGCCAGTGTTTGTGCCCGGGCTGGTGGCGGCACATGTCTGTGTTTGCTCCAGACTTCCGCTCGGATTACCACCCCGGGGGAAGAGCTTTGGCCGCCGCCGCTCCGGCCTGGTGCAAACCGGGTCCAACTGCCGCGCCCAAACACCCATGGGCCCTAGTGCTCCAGTAAACTCCCCTTCACCATTCCCGACCACTGCGCGCCTCAACGGGCCAATTATAGCGACACTGTGAGCCCGGTTAGCCTTCAAACTGTCCGCAGTCCCGCGCAGCTCCTGCTTTTACAATCCCTCCGCCAGTCAGCATTTAAGGGCTTGTACCCGATTTATTTCCCGTGTATTCGAGCAAAACTTGTCTTGTCCCAGTACAGACATATTCTCTTGAGGTCAAAATAAATCAGCTGCGTGTGTCTAATTATTAAGGTTGTCAAAAGTATCGAAAATCAGATTCTAATCGATACTAAACTGAATCGAAACTAGTATCGAAACTAGACACTCATTTCTTCTTTCTTTCTTTCTTTTTGAGCAGGTCTCGATGATCTTGAGCTGTATCAGAACAATTATAACGACATACACCAGTGTACGACCATGGACCACTATGGAACCTACCCGGACGACTGAGGGATTACTGCACGGTAATACAAAAACAAGTACTACGATTTAATGTTGAAAATAGGCCTGTCACGATAATTATTATATCGACTTATCGTTCAACATATGTTAGATGGAACAATTAGTTTTGGGGGTCAATATTTATTGAGGGTGCTTTTTCTTTGGACATTTTTTTGTTACTTTCCTGTTCTACCATAGATTTAAGCTGTACAGGGTTGAATTAATAACTTCTATGACTCTTTATAAATACAAACTACCTACTAAAGTGTTTCATTCTTTTATTTATTTATAGCAGTTTGTGTTTTAAACCATATTGTACATTTAGAATACATTTTTTGGGGATAATTCTACTTTTGTTATTGTGTCAATGGCATAGGTTAGTTTCAGTATTATCGTCTATCGTCTATATTTTCTTCAACATTATATCGTATTTTAAAATAAGTTATCGTGACAGGCCTTGTTGAAAATGCATAAAGCGGGTGAGGAGTAACTTTGGACCACTGCAAACCATGTAAAATGAACTAGTTCTGAGTTCAACATCCTGTAATTGTAGACTTCATTTGGTCGTGATGCGCGTGGCTATAAAACAGATTGCTCTACTGCGGCGATCTGCAACATTTTGTATTATCTCTGCGAAATTCACTCTCTCAGCCTAACACCATTCACCAGTTCAGAATCAGATGGCACAAAGATGCATTCAGACTACAAATTTAAAATAACAAAATCCTCAGCTTAACTTATTTGTTAGTGTTTTTTACATTGTCATTGCTTTATGGGGTTCTCTGCTTTAGACTGAATTGTTCTGCTGTGGTCATAAGCAGTCATGTTTAAAGAGAGGGTATTATGCAAAATATTTTTTTTTTTTTTAGCTTTCTACCATGTTATAATGTTGTTCCCTCATCAAAAACATGCATAAAAGGGGTTTTAAATGTCATCCATGCATGTTTCAGTAATCTCTCCCTAGGCCTTATTTGAACCCTCCTCATGGTTTGCTGTAAGATTCTGTGCAATGCTCCGCCCCCAAACCTACGTCATCCACGCTCCCGCACGACAATTCTCCATAAATATACAAAAACGTGTTACAAAACTACACAGCAACTTGACAAACCTGATGCGATGTGCAGTAGTCTATGTAGTAGCATGTCAATATGTTTTGACGAATATAGTATTTTCAAACCAATAAAGGGTAATATGGTGATTTAAATATGTTATGTTTTAGCGGTTCATACCCCACAGAAGGAAAATACCCCCTCTTTAATGTAGTCTTGAAAGTAAGTGGCGAGGGATCTAATGATTACACAACAAAACAGAAAGCAAGTTTAAGTAAACACAGACTCTCGAATGATGTTACTGTCTCTGAAAACTATGAATTCACACGTACATATGATTACGCTATATCCAGATTTAGATGACATACATACACCAAGGTAGGATATTTTGGAAGTTTTTGGACAAATATCTCTTTACATTGTTCCTAGCAGTTTTCCCATTAAAAGTAGCAATACGGACAAACCTTCTGCCCGTAGTAATTACTGCTGGCAATCACAGCAGGTAACTATTAAACTATAACCAACTATCTATGGTATCTATTGGTGCCATATAGAGATCAACCGATATTTTTGAGCCAGTTTTGATTATTTTCCCCAAATTATGTAATTTAAATTTACTACAAACCCCCCCAAGCTCTTTTTTTTTTATTACAAACCTTTAAGAGCGCTGTGTAGTCATGTTTTGAGCAGCTATCTCTTCATATTAAAGAGTTCAAATAAAGGTGTGTGTACTTTTTAGGCAGCAGATTCACCAAACCCAAATATTGGTCTATACTGGAGATTTCAGGCCGATAGCCGATACACTAAAAAGTCCAAATACCGGCCCAATATATTGGTCTATTTCTAATATCTTATAAAATGCAAACACATTTTTTAACTAAGCACTACTTTGCCAATATTTAGTGGAATCTACAAATATTACATTATATTAAAGGAACTGTATGTTGCCTGTGCTTTTACTGTTTTAAAAATGGCACTACAAAACTGA
This sequence comes from Periophthalmodon schlosseri, assembly GCA_000787095.1. Taxonomy (NCBI): domain Eukaryota; kingdom Metazoa; phylum Chordata; class Actinopteri; order Gobiiformes; family Gobiidae; genus Periophthalmodon; species Periophthalmodon schlosseri. Next base: position 32,655 of record KN479709.1, read on the forward strand.
ACCTGGGTTGCCAGTGTCTTAACGTGCATTTAGAGGACAATATATATGTTTTTTTGTCAGTACATGGACAGACCATGCCTCATGTGAAAGCTCAGAACCTCCAGAATTCACTCACTGAGCTGCAGAGGCTGCACTAGCACTGATTCATGATTGGCTGCAGGTGCTGGGGTTTAGGTAGTGACCATTCAGATCAGAGAGTCCTTTTAGGTTTAAACTAACTGGATTTCAACATTGAAAGTAATCAAAACATATGGTTCCGTAACACTCTAGGTAAAGCAATAACATTTCTATAGACACAAACAGGAGATAGACCCCTACCAGAAAAGTTGCGTAATGTTCCTTTATCGACACAGTAGTGAAATAGTGCCATACATTATATATCCCAACAACACTTAGCACCTATACTCCTTACTTATCACTCCTGCATAGTAACCCCATTTTTCCTAGATCTCCCATATCCTTCAAGTCACAACCTTGAAACGTGCTGAACGCGACTGAAATTTAACTCACAACCCACAAAATCGCAATTCGCCACAGCTTTTAACCTCAAGGAGAGCTCTGGGTCTTAGATGTCTACGGTCGCCTTCCTGCTGCAGATAAAAGCAATAGCCAATGAATTTTCATGCTTAAAGGCTATGGGGTTACAAGGCATTCCAGATCCTAGCCTCTTTCTCTGCAAACATGATTGTTCTTTGAGTTTAACCCTGCTCACACTCTCGCTTGGAGGATCAGCAGGCAGCTTTACCGGGCGCTAAACCAGGATAAAAGATTGCTGATGTAGCCAGAAAGAGCCCTGAGCTTGACTACAATGCAAGTACATAGCATATGATGACTTAAACAAAAATGCTAATGATTGGATAATATAAAATGCAGCGGTTCCATGCATTGATTGGTGCTAGCGGTAAGTCTTGCGTGACGCTTGTTGTGAAATCTCTGGGAGCAAAGCAGTTAAAGAACACATATAATGCATTCTTGTGGCTTTAAATATCTTATCCCACTGCAGATATATTATAATGTATCTGTAATAAAATACCATATATAGTATAAGTATAACCAGCTCTTGAGGTTAAATTATGTCCGCCGTGTACTGTCTGCACTGAAAATCAGGCAATGGCCATTAGCATGCTAGTTGTTATTAGCTTTACCGTGATGGCAAAACTCCGCTCTGGTCTCAGAGAGTTGTGAAAAGCGATTATAAACTCATCGCAGTGAATAATTATGGTGTAGAAATGCATAAGGTAGGTGAGGAATAACTTTGGACCAGCTTTGCAAACCGTTTAAAATGAACAAGTTTTGTTTTTCACGTTTTTAAGATGGTAGAAATCAGGTACAGCACCTTTAAAATAATGTTTTGCATTGGAAAACAGACTTTATAAACTACACCTCCTTTTCCAATGAGGCATTTAGGTGCTGGAGCTCCCTCTGCTGCCAGCAACTGGAATGAACATTCAGAAAGTAATCGAATAAAGTCCTTACTCCCTGAATGCTTTGCTAATAGAGGCATGTGTTCGTTGATGAGCTTATGGGATAAAAAACTGTGTAGAAGTTTGGAGTTTTATCTGAAACGCAACTAAACTGGCAAAATGCAAACGCACCTCTATTGAGTGCTCAGAGAAGACGACTTTGGATTAATGGATTAATGAAGCAAGTGTGAATTAGAGATCGACTGATATGGGTTTTTTCATGGCCGATGTCGATTGTTTAGAATACAGAGCAACCGATGGCCAATAAGTGCCGCTGATATTTGTGGGCCCATATCTAGGGCCTATTTAGATTTTTTTCCCCCTCAAATTATGTAATTTAAATTTACTACAAACTCTCCCAAGCCCTTTTTACCACAAACCTATAAGAGAGCTGTGTAGTCATGTTTTGTGCTCTTATCTCTTTGTATCTAAGTGTTAATATAAAGCTTTGTGTGTATTTTTTAGGCAGCAGTTTGACCAAAACAACATATCGTCCTACGCTGTAGATTTAAGACCGATAGCCAATACACTAAAACCGTCCCGATATTGCCCGATATCAGTCTATCTCTAGTGTGAATGAAACAAAAATACAACTCCAAGTATTTTTGATGGGGGGGACAATAGTATAATATTGGTAAAAGCTCTAAAAAGTACATTTTGGATAATATGTATTCTTTAAGACAAATAGTGTATTGGGGGGAAAAACAAGGAAGGCTCAGAAGGTTTTTTGGTTGTGATTCGAAATTGTTCCCTCCGTTGTTGATTGCTCCCACCCACAGCTCGGAGAAAGAATCCATTCTTTTGACGGCGCCTTGTGAAGATTTATGGGAAATGGACGGAAGATAAAAGTAGTGGACTGGATGTTGTTCTAAAAAGGCGGTTTCCTGTTGGGATCATTTATCGTCTCCGGTGGAAAGTTTGTGGAGCGGAGCTGATGTGCTTAGGTCAGGTATTAATGATACCATAACTAAGTGTTTCAGTGAGGCGGGGAAAATTAGAGCAACTTGTAGAGAAAACAAATGGTGAACATATAATACATTTAGTTCCACCATCACAAATAAAAGAGCAAGATGGTTAAAGGCCCTGTACCAGAATTTTTCCCATGTATTTGAACCCAGTACAGATATATTATATAAGCAGATCTTGAGGTCAGAATACGTCCCGTGTGCTCTCTGCATCTAATTATAAAGCGTTTTATTGTCAAATAATAATGAACGGCTCAGAAAACACAAGGTAAGTGAGGATTAAGGTTGCACCACTGCAAACAGTTTAAACTAAACTAGTTCTGTTTCTCGTGTTTTTTTTTACAGTAAAAATCTGGTACAGCACTTTTAAAGGCTTCATAATTTTGAGCTTTTAAACGGTCACTATGTACAGGTCAGATCTGTGGAGAGGCCAGCCCGCCCGCAGTAAGAATAACATGTTAATTAACAGTCAACAGCTGTAATTTAATGAATAGAGCACATTGAACTATGACAAATTTTGTCTTCTTAAGAAAAAAGATAATTGAAGTTGTATTTTGTTTCATTTGTGAATGTTTGGCTAATCTGGCATAATTAGTTCATCAACCTTGACTGGACTTGATACCATTTCAGTGCTCAAAGGATATAAGCACATTAATTGCTAACTGCTACCGTTTCAGCCTTACTTCTGCTCACGTCCATGTGCTTTCTACTGGTCGTTCATATTTTGTCAAGGCAAGTAAACTGGTTACCCTTTAGTTCACAGAAAAACTGCAATTTCTTGTATAAAACTGGGACAAATCAATGGTTTTGGATTAAAAAAACAAACAAAACAAAACTGGGACTGTCTCGGGTAAATAGGGACATCTGGTCACCCACGTATATCATTGACACTTCCCTGGGTCAAACATTCAGTTAGCTCAGCGCTAATCGAACGCTGAGAGAGTTTGTGGCACTTCTCGCTTCCACATCTGTCCACGCTACATTTAGAAACCATTTGTTTTTCCAGCGACAGGCAGAGCTTGTTTGTCAGCCAGCCTAGCGTAGACGGTACGATTTACAGCGCGTTACCGTCATTTGAGCTTAACTTCTCTGATGACTCTCTCCGCTTTTAATGCCAAACTTTATGAAGCGATGTCTCATTAGGAACGCCCAGAATGTAAATCGCACAAATCCTGATATAGTCCCGCTAAATAAAAACACCGGATTTGCGTCGGTGATAATGGGCTCCCAGAAGCGTGCGGCCATGACAGTTGCGACACAGTAGTTGAAATTTCAATTAGTTTTGTTTTTAGAGGAGAGGCAAAAATAATGAGGGTCTTTGTGAAGAGGCATAAATGATGAAGCGAATCGGAACTGTAAAATGTAATTACAGCAGTTTGAAGACAAGGCAGCTAGAGGCAACAGGCAAATTAGGAAATGTTTGTATGCAAAAAGAATGGGAAAGATTTTTGAACTTTGGACTTTGGATTTTTGGAGTTTTTAAAAATTCAACTGTTGAATTTTACAGTATTTTTGTGAATTTGTCATGTTTTTTTTATTAAGGTTTTGACAACCTTAACAAAGACTCAAGTTAAAGGGGCACTATGTAGCTTTTCTGGTGGAGATCCTGCTTGACTCAATGGAAATGTTGTTTCTTTACCTGGAATGTTTCACAATACAGCATCACTTGTCTCCATGGAGACGGCACGTAACGCCATCAGGTCAAGTCACAGTTCTGTATGGAAGTGAGGTTAGTTTTTTAGCATTAAAAAAGCTTAGTTGAATAAAAGTTAGATAGTGTAACGCCCGTGGAACGTTCCAGGCAAAATGTTAAAATCTCCATAAAGACAATCAGGTAGCGTACCACCCACCAGAAAAGTTTCAGCTTTAAGGTTCAAAGACTTATAGGTCCTGAGCAAATTTATTTGAGCAAAATTTGTCTTGCCCCAGTACAGTTATATTGTATAAGCTCTTGAGGTCAAAATAAGTCTGCTGTGTACTGTCCGCATCTAATTATAAAGCATTTTATAGTCCGATAATCAGGACGTGTAATGTAATTATGCTATTTGTTGTTTGCTTTACCGTAACGGCAAACCTCTGCTCTTGTCTCTGAAAGTTGTGAAAATCGCTTATAAACTCATTGCCGTGAATAATTAGGATCCTCAGAATGCATAAGCGATTAATAACTTTGGACCACTGCAAACATTTTAAAATGAACTACTTCTGTTTTCGCGTTTTTAAGACAGTAAAAATCACATACGGTACAGCACCTGCATTAGATAGGCCTAGAACTCTCTTTATTATCATATTAAGTTTCTGAAACACATCTAACTACTACCAATCCTGTAGTCTTTTTAGTGTCAGTTTAAACGTGAGACACTCACATGGGCCTGCCTCGTCTCTTGCCTGTGACGTCAGTGGTTGGCCCAGAGCTTACGACCTTATAGAAGTCTGTCAGCTGCTGCCCTGTTATCTGTCACTCTCCACACGCCACAATCTAATAAAGCGAGAATACAATACGAGCGCGACACCGGCACGCGGCAAAAGCGTCCTTGATAGCTGGCAACCTTGAAATATATGTAGGCTCCGGAGATGGGATTCCACCAGCAGAACTGTATTCAAATGAGTCCAGTTATGAGCCATGCATAACACAGGGCCATTCACGGTGCACTAACTCTTGGTATGTACTATATAATGCATAAAGATAAAAAGACGTGTGTTACTCCTAGTGTTTTAACATTTAAAGGCCCTATATTACACAAAATTGACTCTTCTGAGCTTTAAGCCATGTTATAATGCCATTACCTCTTCAAAAACATACCTGGAGTTGTGTTTTGTTTCATTCACACATGTTTAAGTTAAGGAGTAATGCTAACAATAACTAACAAGCTAACAACACACTTCCTGATTCTCAGATGCTTTATAATTAGATGCAGACAGTACACAGCAAACTTCAAAAATTGTTCCCAGCGTTTTAAAAAAATATATATTTTCATGGATGTGACAAAGTGAGCTTCACTCTGTAACCAATGGAGCCAAAGCCTCCACTCCATACAGCGACTGCAGCAAGACTTTCTTGATGTTCTATGGAGTTTGCATACTTGACACCCACCAGTATTCCCTATTACAAC
>JACM01024056.1:0-26853 GCA_000787095.1 Periophthalmodon schlosseri
AGCATATCAAGAAAAGAACACTGTCCCGACTGTGAAGCATGGAGGAGGCTCTGTTATGTTCTGGGGCTGCTTTGCTGCATCTGGCACAAGGTGTCTTGAATCTGTGCAGGGTAAAATGAAATCTCAAGACTATCAAGGGATTCTAGAGAGAAATGTGCTGGCCAGTGTCAGAAAGCTTGGTCTCAGTCGCAGGTCATGGGTCTTAGGACAATGACCCAAAACACACAGCTAAAACACCCAAGAATGGCTAAGAGGAAAACATTGGACTATTCTAAAGTGGCCTTCTATGAGCCCTGCCCTAAATCCTATTGAGCATCTTTGGAAGGAGCTGAAACATGCCGTCTGGAAAAGGCACCCTTCAAACCTGAGACAACTGGAGCAGTTTGCTCATGAGTGGGCCAAAATACCTGCTGAGAGGTGCAGAAGTCTCATTGACAGTTACAGGAATCATTTGATTGCAGTGATTGCCTCAAAAGGTTGTACAACAAAATATTAAATTAAGGGTACCATCATTTTTGTTCAGGCCTGGTTCATGAGTTTATTTTTTTAAATAATTCTGTTGAAGCATGGTTGAAAAGCAATGTCTGACTTTCATTGGTTAAATTTCATAGAATTTTTAATTATTATTACTTTTGTCAGATTCAAGTTATTTCTGTGACCATTGTGAGTTTTTCTTTTATTAACCGAAGGGCACCAACAATTTTGTCCACGTGTGTATATGACACATCCTCTCACACCAACAGATGTACAGTGAACTGAAACTATTGTAATCCTATGAGGTGCTGAAATGAAGTCCCATCTGCCAGTACTTTGCTTCCGTACTCTAACTAGGCTATACAAAAGGTACCATACCGTACATACATTTGTACATTATTTGATATGTAGTGTAAATGAGTAATGGAGAGCACACATTTCATGTTTCTAAGAGCATTGCAGGGCTTCCAAGTAGTGTAGAACTGCAATTTTGAAATGTGTGGTGGTTTTGCTACTGCATTAAGCTCATTAACACAGTTGATTAATTATTATAGCCTATACCTTACTTGGACAATTGCATACTATCAGTGTGTCCTAGGGCAAGACACTTCACCCACCTTGCCCACATATGAATGTGGTGTGTGACTTAGTGATTGGTGGTATTATAGTTAATAGTTACCAAAATAATACAATATAGCAATAAAAATATTTTAAAATAATGGCACATACTTGAGGAGAGGAAGAAACTAGACCTATTTGTAGTGGCAGATTTTCATTCAAATGAGCAGTCTCTTACCCGTGGAATGCCTTGTGTACCTTCTGTACATGACCAGCCAAAGGGCCAGAGCCATAATGGAGCCCAGAGTGGCCAGCAGGACAAATATCCACAGGGTTGGGTTAAACGTGGCCAGCGTGGTAAGGGACGGCTCTGAAAGCAACAACATCGAGTCTAATTACTGATATTATGCATAAGTAACTGCGCCATAGCTCTTACCAGTGGGTGTTGAAAGTGTTAGTCCAATGTTCTGGGGCATGCAAAGTTGAAGCAGGCTGTCCCATTTCTCCCCAGTTAAACAGCTCTTTTTGGGCATTGTAGAGAAAACATGAAATTGCTGCGTTCTGTTGTTAGGGATTCTCACTCTACAGTCATTTGGTGACAAGAGGTGAGAATATACTGCTACAGCTAAGAGATGTTTCACTTCCTGTGTTGAGAGGAAAGGGGGTGCCCCCTGGGAGTCCAGAGAGACAAGTGCAGTTTGACCTCAAGGGGCTCGTGAACTTTAGACTTTTGACTGTTCATCTCTTTTAATTTAGAATTGAAGCATATATTTATTGCACATTAGTAACATTTTTAATAACACAACAATGTCATGGTGTACTGGGCCACATTTACATGATTAAATATACATAATAATAAATAATATAATATTAATATGTTTAAGGTTAATGAGTTTGAAAGTGAGGAAATTCCCATTAAGGCATATGGTGACAATAATATCTAGCTAGAAAAGCTGATGGTTTCCAAAAAAAGCACATATACAAATGTTGAGCAGAATGGAATAGTCTTACCGTAGTTTGTTTATGGTTAACAAGGCATAAGGTCTACAATAACAAGTAGACATAGTTAGGTAATTTTTACCTAGAATAAACCTAGATGTATTTTAGAACTGGATATGAACAAGGCAGATTTTCAATAGTAATGAAACACTTCTTCATCCAATTTTTATTTCAAAATGCTAGACACAACAGTCATGACATAAGCTGATTGTTATTTTTCATAATTCATAAATTTCATATTGAATTATTCAATGTTGATTGCTGGGTAGTTTTGTAATGCTAAAACCTGAATTTCCTTTAGAATCAATAAAGTATCTAATGTAGATAGTTCAAGCCACCACAGTAGAACAAGAGCCCTGAGTAATGTCAATTATAAAAACATTGCACATTGTCATAATATATAAATTATCATATTAAGACACAACACCTTAAAATTCTAACCCATTGTCTTCTGTAAATCAAATATTTTTAAAATACTTTGGATTTGGCAGTTTGAAAAATGTAACCCTCCACACACATACATTTCCACTTACAAAACAAAGTACACATGTACCAGTGCCAGTGTTACCTGTCTATAGTCTTCTAAATTATATCAAGTATCAAGGACTGAAGAGAAGAGGCTCCATGGGGACAAAAGTGTAGTTGTAGAAGCATGGCAGTCCCACATGGCTGATGTTTATGAACTTGTCCCATCTGAACATTGGTAGTCCCCCCTGTGAGGTGGGCCCATTCACCGCCTCGGCTCTGAAGTCTGCAGCCATGTGGTAGTCTGTCACCTGTACAGAGAATAATAAAAGACACTGGAATAAACATTTTAACTGAATGTGAGGGCTCACCTTTGGAAGAAATGCCACAAATATGACCTAAATCTTTTCACAAGAAAACTCAAATACAAGTTTATTTTGAGTATTTGACTGTTTGTAATTACTCCCACTGACCTTAGTGTCATAGCAGCCTCCTGGAGAGGGGTTCGCTGCCTTCAGGTCGTTGCGGCAGCAGATGGACTTACAGGGGTCCTTCTTGGAGTATGGATCCTTCTTGTAATCTGAAGAAACAAATTTAAGACCATGTGAAATTGGAAACTGAAAATGTTTTTGTTTTCTCTAAATGTGTCAAATTTTACAAATCTTTCCATTTTTCAATCTCAATTTTTATTTTATTTTGTTGTCCATATTTCCTGACAGTGCTAATTTAAGCATCATTCTGCCATTATGTGTGCTACTCCTTCTCTGTAAATGTAAACCATTTCAATTCATCCTTAATTTTCTCCATACAAACATAAAAACAAAAGAGACTTGGGCCATTTCCACACTGCCACTAGTTAGGTCGACGTAAAAGAGCATTCGCTCAAGGAGCAATGCACTTGGGTTGGTGTGAACATGACAGTCACATTCTGATTCGCATTAAAACGCCTGCTCCAAGAGTGCTTCAAACAGGAGGTCTTGGAGCAACTCCACTCGCACTCTGGAGCGGGGCGAGTGTGGTGTGAATGCGGCTGACCTCGGGCCGACGTATGAAGTCCATGGTGCGAGTAGAAGTGCTTGGAATTGGGTAAAAAGCGCTCTGATCACATATGTATTATTTATATATACAACAATACAACAATTCAGTGTAAATAGACTGACGTACTGTTGTATCTCATGATTTGCTTGAGTGATTTCAGGTCTGTCACCGTAGCCTGGTCTCGTCTGAAGATCTTGGCTCTGGGGCAGAGGTCATATGAGAAATCCTCTCCAAACTTCTGCCACATCTGCCCGTACCCACTCAGATTGTAAATGTTCTCGTGGAAGGGAATGTTGTAGGATGGCCAGTAACCTGTAAGAAATTACCAAGATAAACGTAACAGTTAAATGTAGTTCTGCTTAGATTTACATAAATGAAGGGGGTTGGAATTTTTAAAAAAGAAGAAAAAAAACATAATAAATAAATTATCAATATATTACTGTACTTTAATTGCAAAAAATATGTATAAAATAAATTTGGTAAATTAGAACTGGTGATTTTTGTATTTACAGCTTAAGATAATAATACTTCTTTCTACTGGGGGATACACCACCCATGTCCTTGTCACCTTGTTTCCATACAGATGTTTTGGCATTACACTCATATATTTCATGGAGATAAGCAAAGGATGCCACCAGACCAAGTTGCGGGTTCAGTCTCTGGACAGGCGACCCTAGTCACATTAACAATATATGTTTTCTATACATATTTTTTTAACAATAGAAAAACAGCTGCATTTTAGTAGATACTAGAAAGATAAGCAATAACATCTCTATGGAGACAAAAAGGTAGTGTACCTTTCATCAGAAAAGTTAAATGGTGCACCTTTAATATGCCCCTATAATTTGCATAGATAAATTGACACATAAATTGATGAATTGGAGATGTTTGAAGTATTTGTTTTACCTAGTCGTAAAGCTTGAGTCTGGTCCGATGACTGCACTAACCCTGGGATCTGCTCCACCACAGTCAGAGCACCGTCATCCACACTGTGCCCTAGTTTCACCTTACTCCTGTCCAGCACCATGTACTGGTTGTTGTATGTGCCTACGAGCGAATAAAGTAAATACAGAATTCAACATAAAAATGACTTACATATTATGCATGTCTTACCAGAGTTATAGAGTGAGAAAATGTCTGCCCACTCCTCTCCTGTAGAGGCCAAGCTGTGGGCCAGTCGAACTCGCTGCCAAGCCAGTAGACTCTCAGGGGTGATCAACTTAAAGAGATCGGTGTTGAATACATTGTTGGTGGTCTGTGTCATCATCAGACCACTGCCCAACAGGTAGAAGTCATCCAGAGATACCAGGAATCCTGCAAGAAAATTTGAGCTCCGTACACACAAAGTATAAGGTACACTGGGAGAGTGAATCTGTATCAAGGACTTGTTACTAAGTGTTTTTTAATAATATGATGAATAAATGTACTATTATTACTTAATAAATAGTAAGTTCCATCTTTTGCCAGAGCTTTAATAAAAATAAAATGTATTGTGTGCTTAAATTAATCAATATTCTCTCATGGTATTTCTTTAAAGAGTGGGTGTTGCTTGCCTGGATAGCTGCTAAAAGAGAGTTTTCCAGTAGCTGTGTTTGGCTCTGCAACATTGAAGTCCCAGTGCTTGTAGATCCTCATTGTGGCAGCATAAGTGTACCAACTGGAATGGGCAAACAGCAGGTTCTCAAAACCAGGAAGCATCTGAGGATTAAAGTATTACTCATTCAGTAACTATTCAATGCACTTGGTCACTGCAAGTTGATTTAAAATTAAACTTTCTGAATGATAACAAAAAGTGAATGTGGCATGTTCCTAAGAAGCATAGGAAACCAACTGCCTGCCACCATCCCAGACACTTGATTCTCTGTCATGGTGCAATATCACAGCAGCAGAAAAGAGTAAGTGAGTGGAGCTAAAAGTTCAAATAACAATATATGTTCCTGACTCATAGTTTGAAATCAGGAATAAGCCCTTTAACCAAATAAACTTGACATCCCTAATATAAAACCAGTTTCAAGTTTGTAGGTTTTGTTGTTTTTGTATAGTCTTCCAACCTTGATAAGGGCAGAGCAGTGCCCCATTCCAGGAAGTTGGAAATCTCGGAGCAGAGGGTGGGAGGGGTTCAGGGCTGGGATCAGATCCAGCAGATCTCCGACTGCGTTCAGGAACTGCATGTCAAACTTTGAGAGTGGCTTTGGGAAAAACAGCAGATAAACACCTGTTAGAGTATAAATTACAGTGAAACATATTAGAATTTAATTGTATTTTATTTTCAATTGGCTTGCTTTTTTCTATAGGGAAGGATAATTGAGGATAATGTAATTTTAACAGGGTACAGTGGTCAAATACAGAGCTGAGACAGACACTGACATACATAAACAGACAACCATTTAATCCATTCTCTATAAGCTATTTAGTGTAACCAATTCCAAGTCCGACTTGCAGACACCACCCAGACTTTGGTAGTTGGACTTGTATCACAAACTATTGGAATCCCATAGTTATGAATGCCATCTATTCAGTTTCGCTTGAAATTGCTGTCATAGAGCCATCTGTGTGGCAAATTATGATACATGATCACAAGATTGACATGGCTGTAGCTTCCTTATTTTTACAATCAGTAACACAATAAAAGGAACCAGTTTGAAAATGTCAGTGTTTTTTAAGAGCATGCCTATCACTTCACCCACTCTGGCTCAACTTTGTACCTCTATGTTTTAAAGCATAAAACAAACCTTTTTTCCATGTTTCTTGGCCCAATCAGTGACTCCAGCCAGTAGTCCGTCCATCTGTGCCATGATGAAGCCTGCATGTGCCCAAAGAGGATCACCACTCTGTTTCTGTTTTACTTGGGATCTGACCCATGAATCCTGTTTCCTACATGTACAATTTAATATGAGTTAAATATCATGATGCAAAACACCAATTTCACATAAAAGCAAAGGCCAAAAGAGCAGCAGCTTACTCAATGAAATTTTGAACAAGGCTGAGTGTCTCATTATCACGGATTAACTGTGGCAACATATTGGTGTAGTGATCCATCATCTGCCTGAAATCGCAAGCAACAAGGGAACATGTCCAAAGTTCTCTACCATATGCAAAAAACTTAAAATACAGTTTAAGATAATAGCAGTAATACTTTTCCTATATAGGTTACATAATTGGTCTTAGATTGGCATTCTACACCATGAAGCACGAGACATCTTTCCAATAGTGCACAGGCAGCACATTCCTGACACTTACTGTGCTGTTAGGAAGCCTTCCAAGTATCCAGCCAGATAGAAGGTGATTTCATCTTTCTCCTTGGTCGTTCCATAGCCCGCGCGGATCTCCAGGACACTCCAACCCGTACTGTTTAAGGTATTATTGAGGTACCCGTACGCATCCCCCTCAGTCTCCAGAACCCCCTCCTTCAGCACCACAATTTTGTGAGTGGAGTCCCAGTAAACAGTGGCTGCAGACACTGAAACAAATCCATAATACAACAGTCTTTGCACAGATTTAAAGAATGTAGGCCCTATGTAATTATTAAAATATAAAAATGCAAAAGACGAGATCACCCACAGTCAATAATACAACTTTGTCACTACTGATTTATTGTTGTAATGCTAAAGAACTGTGTGTGAAAGGAAGGCTATAGGCAAAAATGAAAGTTACTTACACTACCTGGTAACAGACACACTTCCTTCAATAAACTACAATGACTCGAATTGTGCAAGATATTGGAGTCAACAGATCTAGCACCATACACGCTACGTGTCAGAAACATAATATTATCCACACTACAGCCATTCTTGCTTTCACATGATCCCGACCTACTTACTGTTTGGAGAGGCGATGGTCGCAGTCGAGCACATAATAACAACTAAAGCACAAATACAATGCCACCGTGTTAAAAACATTTTGGAAGTCTGTACGTTTTCAGTGATCTTCACACAGACTAGAACAGGAAAATGTGGTAGGAGCTACGAGGTACTTTTCATTTACTAGCGAAGGAATTTTTGAGGCGGTGTGTTTCCTGATTGGTTGAATTTGATAAACACCGGTGTGCAGTGCTTTGTATTGGTAAATGCAATATTTGCAAGAGCTATATATGTGATTATACTTTATACAGTTTAAACAGTCAAAAGCTCCTGTCACTTAGTGACAAGAGCTTTTGAAATGTGCAAACACAAAGCAAAACATTTCACCCCAGATGGGACTCGAACCCACAATCCCTGGCTTAGGAGGCCAGTGCCTTATCCATTAGGCCACTGGGGCTACGCTGTCCTTCCTGAAACAGAACTTAATATCAAAGCTGAATACAGAGACCAAAGTCAGGTGGTAATACTGTTTTTGTCAGTGGCTGGTTGACTGGCATTAGACAGACGTGACTTGATTGATTCTTCTTGACCGGTTCTAGCTTCTTGTTTCGCCAATTTACCGTTTTGATGTGGCGTGAAACAAATGCTAACCGCGTGTTTTGTAATTTTCTTCGTTACCAACTCACAATTTCGATAACGCTGACGGTATTTTAATAGGTCTATGCGCTTTTTTTTCGAGATATTAACGCTTGGGAGCTCGTGACAGCCCTCTAGTGGTGCAAAGTGGTATAATCATAACTGCAGATGATCCATGAGTAAAATTTGTGAATAAAAATGCTCATTTTGCTGTTCATTATGCAGACACGAGAATTGCTAAATTTCCACTTAGAATAATCTGCTGTAAATGGCTCTAGTATATCATAAAAAAACATTCACAATTTTATGAAGCATCTCATTTCAATCTTACACAACTGCCCAAATGAGAGCAATCTCATGCTGTTCATGATTTTCCAAAAGGTCATTTTAATTATTAATTTAACCATAGAATACATTGTATAGTGGGACACTTTGGATGCCATTTAACATATAACAAAAACATAAAGTATATTACAATAAAACTCTCACACAAATCTGTTTTCTGTATAACAATTTACAGATTGAGTAAATGTAAAGCCATTGTGAAATCTGTTAAATAAATCAAAAAGCACACTTTAAAATATGTAAATATAAGATAAGTTGTTGACACGTCTGTAGCATAGCATTGGAAAATAACATTTCATTAATGATGCAATCCAACAGCAGCCACCTACTCATCACGGATAGAAGGCACATCTCATGTATGCAGTATTCTGCACAATTCAGATAAATTAAATATTTTGCATTCAGTCACAACTGATCCGACTCTAAAGTGAAATAACCATGTGACCTGGACCTGATACTCTTTGATTGTTGGGCCAATTTAAAAAGTGAAAACTAGTCGATTTTAACCACACACTTAGTCATCATCAATCAGCTTCTCTGCACCATTCTCCGCCTGTTGGACTGTGCTTGTTCCTTGCACCTGTTCACCACCGCCCCCCTGCTCCTCATCATCCTCGTCTGTGTAGGAGAAGGACTGACTGCTGTAGTTCATCATGGTACGGGACAGATCCACCTCAATGGGGAACACGTCCGCCTCCTTCAGTTCTGCGTAACACTCATCATAGTAGTGGGACATGCTCGAAACAAAGCGCTGCAGCTGGAACACAATGTCCTGGACTGTGTTTGAGATAAATTACAGAAACAGGGATAAATGAGTAACATGAATGCAATTTACAAAAGGAAGCTAATGATGGAACAGTAACTCAAGTACATTTTTACTGCCTAGTAAGCTAGAGAACTAACATGCTGGTCTCCATGGAGATGTAGCTTTGTTTGGAATGTTCCACAGTATTGCATTTATTCAATTAATACAGGTGTATTAATTATTCAAAAATACATTGGAAAACATATATTCTTACTTTGAGCGGGCTCACCGCTCCGCAGATATGACCTGTAACTTGGCTCTGCTCATCTCCATGGAGATAGATAAGTTTAATGCATGGATCTAAAAATCTAATCATATTAAGTTTGTACGAAGTCAAGAGTGGAGGCCCTTCTGGTCACACACTATATCAAAAACATAAATGTAGTTATTGTTATTTGAAAATCTGCTGCAAAATATTATGGTTTTGGTGATATGGTGTGGGGATTAGTAGTAATGATTTGTCAGTTGACAAGAATTCTTGGACAGGAATCATTCACACATACCATGTTTCTGATCAAGCAGCTCTATTTTCTCCAAAACATCTTTCCTCATTTTTGCAAAGCGGGCACGAGCTTCTTGGCGACATCTGAGAATCAAGCGATACTCGTAGTTGCCAGTGCTAACTCTGTACAAAGGTTCACCCATGGCCTGTTGCAGAAAACAATTTAAAATCACCAATTAAATAATATTTTAATTATTTTAATTAACAATTAGATAATATTCAATTGACTATGTACTCACTATGCTGCTATATTCTTCATCATCCATTTCTTTGACTTTCAGACAATAAGACTAAAAGAGACACATATTTTACCTCACAAATTAAAGCTTCAGTACAATAACTTGCTTAGTTTATCTTACCAAATATTCAAACTTCACATCTAGGTACTTTCTGATAGTAAGCTTTGTGTCTGGGATGGCTTTGTGAAGGTATGTATTGAGGTCATGGAGCATCTGTAAAATGAAGTCAAGTCAATGAGATGAAAACAACAACAAGTGGCACTCTTTTCATCCATAACTAACTCACAGGTTTGATGGTCTTTAGAAGTTGAATACCCGATTTTTCAATGCTACGGTGAGCATCTGCAAACTTTACAAATGCCTCACTGGCTGCTGCCTGCGGCTCTCGAACACCGATGACAGAGAAGACGTCACCAAATGCTGTATAAGCAAAGAGGTGTAAACCAATTTAAGATAACTTCATTTGTAGAAACATTTAAAGCTGGAACACAATTTAAAGCACTTGCAAAGAATTATACATAGACCCACCTCTATGAGTTTGAGAAAGCTCAAAAAAAGCTCTCAGCAGTCTCTTTGTGTGCTCCATAAGCCCTGTTAGCAAACTCAACATGTAGTATCTAACTAGACATCAATTTCAGCATTTTATAACTCCTTAATTACCTTTGTAGAGCTCAGCTGTCTTTTCTAGTTCTTCTAGTCTTTTCACCAAACCATCTGCAAATAACTATCAACAGTCATACTCTGAACAATACACTTCAAGTTTATAATCCACATTATGAGGTCTCACCGTTGCACAAAATAGCTCTACTAAGTCCGAGGGCATCTGCTGTACCGGAGCTCATATTCTCAACAAGACGATGCTTTACTTTTTTCAGAACTAAAACACAGATACATGTGATTTATTTATTTTTAAACAAAATTATGAATGGGTTAGTTTGGAATTCAGGTGAGACCTATATCCAGAGATTTCCCTTGCTTTGGATCGGCTTGCAATTTATTATAATGAATAACTGCTTCCCCCTGAAAAAACAAAGCAAAAAAACAAATGTAAAATGAATCATTATGCTGTGACTGTCAGAACTAAGTGTGGTCGACATCGGCAAAACAAACTAATCCTTTTATTCTCACAGTACTGTCTGACTTTAATCCAGGTCCAGGAAGTCATGGATTTTTTTCTGCTTGTGCACAATGATTTCCTAAAACAACATATGCCACTAGTAGTACCACTTGCTTTTGTTCATTCCATCAACCTCTCTAGCACAGCCTCACCACACAGATAATCTTCACCAGTTCAGTGGTGGGCTTGAACACTGACCATTTCTTATTGACAATTTCACAGCAGGAAACGTGAGTACAGCCTTCACCATTACTTTAGAATTTTTTATTAAATAAAGTTACATTGTAATTGATATTTACTTATGAATAAGGAATGAAATTACTAATAATCATAAATGTTTAGGATGTACCTGGACAGCTTGAATCATCTTGGCTACCTCTACTTTTGTCTTTCCTTTCACTGGTTTGCCATTTACGCCTGTAATTTCATCGCCTGCGGCCAGTGTGCCCTCCAAAGCAGCTGGAGTGTTATCAAAGACCTGGAAGAAAACATTCATTTGCCAATTTATGTATTATATGAACGAGTTATTTTTAAAACAATCCTACCTGCACAATATAGAGACAAGGGCAGTACTGTGCCCCTCCCCCAATGCTTATTCCAATGAGGTTGTTGGCATCTTTCTGGAGGCTCACTGTCCCTGGTACTGTTGGTATCCCACTTTTGACAACAACAAAAAATAATTACGTTTAAAGTGTTCCGTGGAGCAGACATTTTATGAAATATATATATAAATATATATAAGTGCAAATGCACAAAACACAGTAGTGACTCACAGCTTGTCTTCTTCCAGCTCGTAATCCATGTCTGTGAACATTGTTGGACCGCGTTGCCCAAGAGCTGTGTGTGGGGGGAAGAAAGTACAATGTCGCAAATAATGCAGGATATGAGGGTGTCTGAACGTCCACTTAACAATACATTACAGACTTAAGCGGGGATGCGCTTGTTTAGCAGGTGGGCCGACAGCTGCTATCGTACAAATTGGTAATAACAAGATTTACTTATCTTATTATTATTATAGGTGGCAGGTTTCATTTGAAGAATATATTCAACCTGCATGGGCTAATAAAGTAGTAATGGCAACAAACGAGACTGAAATGAGATGCCAAAAGCTAACTAGTAATCGATGCTATTAGCAGGTGGAGCATCCATTGAATACACAAAGAAATGGCTAAAAACATTAATCAGACGATTTGCATTACCTATTTTGTGTCCACGCTCAACGCCGTAGTACTGAAACGTGTCTTAAAAGTCACGGATTTTATGCACTTCTCACCATTATTAAATACCATAAAAAGCGCATTATTTACTTTGGTGCGTCACTTCCGTGATCAACCGGAAAACCCTGTCGTGGTCGTGGATTGGTGATTGTTTCGTTGGGATCCTGGTTCACTATACTTCCGCGGGCTACTAGCTTTTAGCGACTGGTCATTTAAAGTGTTTAAATCATATATGAGGAAAATATAAAAGGCAAATCACAGATGTCCTGTGCATTATAATTTCAAATACTTCACAATAAAGCTAATCTTCTACTTGTAATAACCTTTAAAAAGTGTCCAATCCTGATTCCCGAATCCTCACTGAATGATCTTTGACACAGATAACAGTATCCAAAGCGTTCATAACATTGTAAGCAATATAGGCCATGATAATAGTTATGGCACAGTTTACATAGCTGTTGTCATCTAAAATGAATTTGAGATAAAATAAATAAATAAATAAATAAATAAATAAATAAATAAATACATACATACATACATACATACATACATACATACATACATACATACATACATGTTTATTCTCACATTTGTTTGCTCTTCAGGAAAAAGGCAGTCCCCCTCCATTAGTCTGTGGAACTCTTAGCAACACCAGCAACAAACATGGTGAGGTGGATTTTTTTTCTAATTATCTAATTGTCTTGATAATTTATTAATACAGTCTTGACCCATTCAATAATGTATTACACAAGTTTTTTTGTGCTTATTTCTGTTAGGCCTACATGAAATTGTAATGTTAGGCTGTTCCTGGCTGGTTTATCATAGTCTGTTATATCCTATTGACTGAACCAATCTCATAAACTCACCCTTGTCTGGTCTCTATTGTAATAAATTTATGTGGGAATCTGAATTTTTTTTTTCGCAGGAACTTGAGATGAAGAATATGGATTTCAAAGCTGGAGACAAGTTGAAAATAAAAGGCATGATTCTGCATGACGCTGACAGGTAGGCCTATAGTTAACCATACAATGTCAATGTAAAACAATGTAAAACTTGTAGACTACTTTAGTATATTTGGTGTTTAGATTCCAGATTGACCTTGGTTATGATGAGGAGGACTTGGCGCTGCATTTCAATCCCCGTTTCAATGATGATCTCGATGGAACGGTTTTTGTGTGTAACTCTAAGGCGGCTGGTTGCTGGGGCGACGAGAAACGGGAAATTAACAACACTCTGCAGAAAGGGGCTGAAGTCAAGGTAGAGATGTTTATCAAATATATTACAGTTCAATTAAAAGGAAAATTGAGAGCAAAATAATAATAAAGATGCATTTTTGAATATGTACAAGACTAACACATGCACATTAGGATAACCAATAATGAAGTTAGGTGCTATATGTTTCCTATAGACAAGGAGAAATTGTTCTTTGCATCTGACCAACTAACCCTCACTAAGTTAACTGTGCCCGACGAACCATTCAGATCTTAGATGAGCAGCTGGAGTGGTGGATGCAATGCAGATGTCATGCACAGTTTGGTCAATATATGGACCAAATATTACATGGTTATAAAGGGTCCCAAGCTAGTCTACAATTTGAGTTGGTCAATTCAGGTTTTGTTATTTAGATAGTCATGTCACTATATATTATTGAGTAAAACAAAAACACAATACCAATTTGAATAGCACAATTCATAATAGGTAAGAGGTAATAGGTAATGTACTGACCTCCTGACCATACGATGGAATATATGTATTTTATATTTAATATAATGGAATTTTTCACACAGAATAATAATTATTTCTTGATTACTTTGTGGTCATACTACTTCTGAAAAGATCAAGACTAATCTCAACATCAATTCTTTCTCAAATGAGAAGACTATGTACTGTAGTTTAGACTAGATTTATATTGATGATTAGAATCTTTTTTGACAGCCACAGTCAGGGTGGACAGCTACTGTATAAGTCAATGCAAAATGCGAGGCAGATGATTTAGTTTAAAGTGAATATTCTGCCAAATGTGAGTCTGTTCTGTTTGAATTCAGATCATGGTGACTTTTAGTGGAGACATGTTTGAGGTGGAGCTCCCTGATGATCAAGAAGTGCGCTTCCCTAACCGTGAGGACATGGATGTCATTAAGTACCTGAGAATCAGAGGGGACTTCAAACTGACTTCCTTCAAGATCTGCTAGAGAAACCTGTAATTACGCACAAGTATATATTTACTGCCCTCTTTCCTAAAAATAAGCAGTTATAAAGTAATAAAGTAAATAGTAAAGAAAATCATTGTCGACTCTAATGCCTCATATACTGCAGTTGAGAAGTACAGACATTCTACATGTACTCACTACAAGAAACAGTGTCACTCATAGAATCACATTTATTATATTTGTTGCATTTCAGTTAGTAGTTGTCTTACAATTAGTTAAGTAAGTATAGCTAGGTATTCTGTATTCTCCATTATGACATACCTGATTATAAACCATGTTGTGTACATGTGTCAGATAATAAAATTAATAAATAAAATACTCCCAAACAAATAATACAAAAGTATAGTACCTGTATTTCATTGTATCTTTAAATAAGTTTAGAAAAATTCAAATATTACTCCCAATCAACATTAGGCTATACCATCCCTATTTCCGTTTCCTGATATTATCTGTGCAGGGCAGGCCATGTTTGTCTTGGCTTAATGTTTCTATGTAGCTACATGCATATTTCATTCAGACTCTCTATTGCTTCCTCTTTACTGTAGTTCCTCCAGTCGCTTGGGATTTCTCCTTGACCCACCCATTTTAAGTTGTGGTAATCCTCCAGTTCCTTCTGAAATTCACAGATAAACTATTTCCTGTAGACCAACTTTGATCCGTGAGGAGTGATTGACCATTCAGCGTAGTTCCCGGCAGCACCTTGGTATTTTTTGTAAGGAATAGACATATGTGAGAAGGATTGAGCACAGAATTTCTTGTCATTGGCAATTACCATTTCCACTGTACCCTGAATGTGCCATCCTTTAATACCTGAGAGGCGATGAAAGAGCACGCTGTGTTTGTCAGGACTGTGATCTTTGATTGTGTTGGTGCAAACAGTAGCACAGAAGGGGCATGTTTCCCAGCAGCAGTTACAAAGCTGATCAATCAGGATTTGGTCTGGCTGCAGCTGGAACTCGTTCATTTTATCCAGGGGGAGGTTTTTGAGGTCCTCAGTGATGGGACTAAGATGCTTCTCTATGGCTTTTTTAAGAAAGCTAAATATTTTCACACCTCTGAAATTTTTAGTTGGAATTTGGCCAAAATTGAGTTTCTCTCTGAGCAAACTGTGAAACTCTTGCAGCCACACCTCTACGTCTCCTTCTTTCACTTTTTCAGTAGCCTTATTAGCTGCTGATCACATGATTTTTTATCTCATCAACATTTTTCTTCAGAAGAATCTGTACATTCCTCTCTGTGTGGATATATTCCTGCACTTCTTCTTTGATGAAGGTCTCAATGTATGTCTTTGGGTTCTCTATGTAGACCATGTATCTGTTAAAGTCTCCTTTCTCTGCCAGAGATTTCAGCACGTTTCTCTAAGTTCAGCCTGATCACATTAAACGCTGGATAACTGTTCTTCATCACTTGAGCAATGTCAATGGCAGTTCTGTTACACACAGTTTCTCATAGATCAACTCCACAAAAACCGCCGCTGAGGACTCTCCTTTGCAGAAGCTAGAGAAAACTGTGTAATGTTCATGTTTGTTTCTTTCCAAATACTTGTGTATTTCTGTCTCCACAAACTTCTCGTGTGCCTCAGAAATCCATGTCTCTGTCCTGTCAAAGACGTACAGAGAGAGATCTACAGTAAACTCCTGCTTCAGAGAGTATTTCCACTTTATTTGAAAATCCTTCACACTTGTGTTGACATGTTGCGCCATTTCTCTCAGGTAGTTTGTATTGTAGCCTTTTGTTGCCACAGGTTTGCTCTTGATTACCTCTACAGCTTCTTCTTCCACTGTGCAGATGAGCTCTGTGATATGTTGTTTTGTTGTATGATTGTCTTTCTGCTCAACATAAGATGAGTAATCTTCAACCTTTGACAGATTTGTGTAGGATTTCGAGTTTTTACGTGTGATAATTAAGGTTGACTCAAAGCCACCTTCTTGAAGAACCTCAGTTTGATTGCGCACTGAGTTTATTTTTTTTTAACACATTTTATGTGTTCCTCCAGTTCAGGAACATACATTTGCCAAACAGAATTGAACTGTTTTTTTGGTTTTTTTTATATCTCTGTCTTTCATGTTGCTTTTCAGTTGATGAGCAAGTTCCTGGCATTTTTCAAGTAACTGGTCCTCTAATATTCTTCTCATGTAGCTTGTCATTTCTTTTCTTTTCTTCAAGAATATCACTCAGATTTCTCTGTGTTCTTCTGACCATTTCATCACAAAAATCTTTAATCTTTCATTCGTGTTGCTATTTCCATTGAGCCAACAGGTCTCTTTGTTCCTTTCTGTCAAAGTATTGGGATATGGCAGTTTTTATTTCCTCATATTTCCTGTTAATTTGCCCATAAAGAAAAGCGTGCTCAATTTTGTCAACTGTCCCATTTTCAATTCTTGTGTGAAGCTGTTTTTCAATGTTCATCATTTCGCTCTTCAGGGCCCAGGTCCAGTTTCCAAAATCAATCTCAAGTTTTTCTGTAAGCAGAGATCTCGATAGTATTTTTGAAGCTGAAAACAAAATTTTCATTTAACAGAGCATTCCAGAGATCTTGCACTTTAGTTTTGAACTCGGAGAGAGTGACTCCCAAAGATTCTGATGCTTTGGAGAGGATGAAGCTCTTTAGGTCTTGGACACTTACACTGTTACCTGGATTTGGAGGGGCCATCGGAGGACTTCCCTCCCACAGTTTAGAAAAGTATTTCACATCTTTTTCAGCATTAAACTCAATGATGTCACTGAAACTTACAGCATTACAAAGCTCTTCTTTGGCAGCTAGTTTGACAAGTCTCTGCAGCACCAACATCTGTCACATTCCTGTGAATAAACATACATCTTGGTGAGAGCTTGACTTTCTCTCATGAAAGCCTGAACCACAATCTGCAGAACATCTTGCATCTCAGAGAGGTTTCCTCCAAAGATATTCACCAGAGTCATGGTTCCCACACCAACGGCAAATGTTGCTAATTCATTGTTGCGTTGAACGGTTCCATTTCCTTCTAACTCTAGAGCTCGCAGCTCCTCAGTGTCCACCACGAGGATGTAGTCCCAATGAAAATCTCTCCTGATGTCTTCTGACAGTTTAACCAGCTGCATGAAGGCCCCTTTGGTGCATCTGTCTGCACTGACTGCAAACTGGAGACCGAACATGGCATTCTGCATGGTTGTCTTCCCGCTGCTCTGTATGCCCAAAACTGACAAAACAAACACCCTCTTGTCCCCCAGTTAAAGGATGAGCTGATCAATGAGACTTGAGATCCAAATTAAAGGGATGTGGCCCGCATCTCCATCCATCAGCTCCATTGGATGTCCTGATATCATCAGCTCTGCAGCCAGCTCAGGGTATTTAGACCAGTCTGGCTGCTCCTTCTTTGGCTTTTTATTTAGAGACTTGTGGGCTTCATAAATCTGTTCCATTTCTCTAAAGATGTGTTCTAGGCCACATGTCGTTGATTGAAGTTTGGAAGATATTTATTCAAGTTCTGCTTGTTTGGATTTTAATTTTGAAGATTTGTCAGCTCTTTTCTTCAGGGCCAAGACCTCAGCACTCTTCTGCTCATGGCTTTGTTGGATTGATGAAACATTTCTGTACCATGAGCGTCCATTAAGATCTGTGTCCATGTGAGGTAATACTCTCTCTCTGTTGGAGACAAAGATGAGAGATGTCTGATAAAAGTGTCCATCAGGTCACCACTGGAAAGCTTCCACTGATCTTCTCAGAGCTTCTGCAGCTCATTTTGTTTTTTACATCTTTCTTTCTCAATATCCTTGGAGACAATACTGTTCTTTGTTTATTCTGCACCACTCCTGTAACAGTCTACCTTGACAGGGAAAAAGGTTGCTTTTTATTGTGGTCACATCTACCACTTGAATTGTATTCATTACTTCCCTGGCGGCAGACAACCCTTTTGAGCAGCAGGGATCCTGTTCATCCACTCGAATTCCAGTGTTGGATATTGACTCAAGCTGAAAGGACTCACATGGTCTCGGCCTTTAATACCAACTTTGTGTTTTCCCTTTTTGAGTTTAATTGTACTGCTGCTGTCTTCAAGCAGAACAATGAGTGGTTTCGGGGACTCCAGAAGGACAGACATGACTTCAGAACTCACATGGTCTTTTCTCAGTGTCGGGACAAAAAACACATTGACGGATGACTTGTCCATGAGCATATTCAGCTGTTTATCATGAGTCAGACCATCCCCATGAAGATTGCAGAAGGCCACACAGTCAGTGAAGGTGTCGTTGCGTTTTCCAGCAGGGCAGTACCAGGCGATCTCTGCTACACCGTCAAACAGAAGGCGACTTTTGGTGCTGCCAGGACAGTTTCTGTGGAAGAAGGTACTGTGGCGGTCATTAATCAAAGTATTGATGAGCTGACATTTGGAGGCAGACAGAGATCCCAGACAGAAACAAAACACCATCGGGGTCTGTGCATTGCAGATGGGCATGGTCATAACTTTTGAAATGTCTTTAGCCTGAGTTTTTCTCCATGTTTTTTTAATCTATCTGTGTGTCCACCGAGGACACTCAATGCCCCCCGTGAAAGGGTCACGCACCAGCAGAGGTAAGGCGTACTGACACTGGGACAGCTTTGTGACCAGCTTCTGTTTTAGAAAGCTGTCTGAGCAGTGGAACACTGCCATCTGGAGGTCCATAGGGTGGATGTTGTTATATTCTGGTGAACTGCTGCATAACACCTCTGTGCTAATATCATAACTTTGATCCTTAACCCAAATATACCTTGCCCTGTAGTCTAACATCTACAGTTTGTACAGGTAAACAGAGAAGAGATCCCTCTCAGATAAGTCTTGGTCATGTTTCAGAGCAGGACTGATCTGAAGAAACTCTGCAGAAGTCAGTTTATGCTCAAATCTGTTATTTAGGTGCAGTCTGTCCAACAGTGCTTGGATTTGCTGCACAAGAGTGTCCTGTAAAAAGTTGAAGATGATAAGATATTGACTATATATTATTTACTTGCTTATAGACAGGCTTACATCACTACAACACTAACACTAACAACACTAATATTGAGTAAAAAGTTCCTAGCTGTCATGCCATGCACTGATAAACTTCCCCTCAGCTTATTTTTCTTATCATTGCAGTAATAACTTGTATTCATCACAACAAAGACATCTACAAAGCTTTTTCTTATTAAATATTTTGTATGAATTATTATAATTGAAAACAATGTTTTCCTTACCTTTTCGTCAGCTGACTCAACAGTGTCTTCCAGTGTGTCTGTTTGTTCTGCAAGAAAATATTGTATTTGTATTGTTTTTTGTTTTTTTTATATTTATTCGACTATGTATTATTATTATTATTATTATTATTATTATTATTACTATTATTATAAGCAGAGCTTATGTTAAGCTCCACTTGCACAGGGCTCTTCTCATGTACAGCCAAGACAGTTACATTGTCATCCTAAACAACGATGGATGAGTAAAGTCATAAAACAATGATCAACATTTTTTTACTTTTTAATTACATCTTCCACTTTTATAAATCAGAAAACCAAATGTTTCTATCTTATCTAAATTTACTGTATGATATACACTCTTGTGGGATATACAGTTTATTTATTGACAAGTATATTTCTTACCTTCAACATGAACACAGGTCCCTTCTTGTTTGGTTGAACTGCAAAATGTCAAAAGGTTTTCAAAACATGGCACTACTCTTTACATGGCACTATTACCTAGTACTTTCATTGATATGTTACATGCAAAAATACTTAATGGTAATACCAACATATCATATCTCACCTGATTCGAGTTGCCCCTCTGTTTTTTATTCACTGTCCTTCTACAGGTATAAAGGCAGACCTTGTTTAAAAAACATTGCTATTTAGAAAGACCCTAAAATTGTATCTGTAGGTTGTGGCCAACAAAACTTAGCTAACATGTTCATTCATTCTCATGTCATTTACAATAGTTATGAATATACAGGGTGTCCATAAAGTCTCTTTACAATTTTAAAATTTAATTACAAAGGCAATCGATAAGATATATTAATTAGATTTGTTCTGTTGTACTCAGTGGTTGTAAACATTTTTAATCACATTGCATTTTCCATGAGTTCCTCAATCAAACATTTCCAGACGATGTTAAAGATATCGTGTACTGAACAAAGATACAGAACATTACTGCATTAAAGCAAAAGATAACACATGCAATTGCAACCACTGATGAGGCTCTGCTACAGCAAACATGGCAAGAAATTGAGTATCATCTTGATGTGCCTCGTGCGACTAATGGTGCCCAGATAGAGGTGTATTAAATGAGGTAAAAAAAAAAAACAACAAAAAACTTTGGAAACCACTAAATATAATAGAACAAGTCTGATTGAGATATCTTATTAATTGTCTATGTAATATTTATATATATTTATATATTGTATATTTTTATTGTAAAGAGACTTTATGGACACCCTGTATTGAATATATTGATATATATTCTTTAAAGGTACACTATGCAACTATTCTGGTGGAGGATACACTACTTGTGCCCTTGTTTCCTTGTCTCAATAATAATGTTTTAGCTTTCCCTGTAATTTTCCTCAATATGGCACTAAATGTATCTATCTTTATGGAGATGAGCAAGCGATGCCACCAGGCCAAGTTACAGATCAGGTCTGTTGAGAGGCGGCCCTGCTCAGAGTAGGAATTTATGTTTTCTATATCAATTTTTAGCACTAAAAACACCTGAAATTGAATACATGCAAAATAATAATAATAATTTAAAATAGTAAAGGTGGCGCACTCTTCACCGTGAAAGTTACATAGTGCACATAATAATATTCTAATAAACATCCAATAATATCAAAAAGAGTCACCTGAACTTTGACCCCAGAGAGTGGGGACTTGACTTGAACTTTGATATTAGACGCTGGAGTTTGTACCTGCACCTGAATTTTAAAGGCCTGGGTTTCCACTTGAACCTGCACCGAGAAACATCTCTTGGATGGCGTGGACGGGTGGTTACTGCCGTCAGAATCTTTAGCTGGAAGAGAATGGAAAAGCTTAGAATAGGCACAAGTCAGCAGTTATAATAACAGTGTGTGTAACTGTTATGCACTTTGTGCCGTTGAGTCTATTGTCATTTCGTCTTCGCTGTCTGGCTCCATCTCATATGATGCTCACTGCACAAAAAAGGAGAATAATAATTAGCTGCATAGCTGTAGATTATATTTATTATACAATTCCAGTGCAAGGTAATAAACAGACAGCTATAAACAGATAATTGTTGTTGCTATAAAAAGCGTAAAACTCACCTTTTGTGATGTTGAGCCTCATGTGTGCATTTAAATGATTTTTTAGGTCACCCCTCTACAAACTCCTACTTGGCTTTGTGAAACAAACATTTCCTTGCCAAGTTCAAAATATTTTGGCTCAAACAAGAGAAACTCCCTTTCAATCAAGTACCTCTCCTCTGACGCACCTGTCGCCCAGTCAGATGTGCAGAGTCTACACAGAAATGAGCTCAAACAAATAGGGAAATAAAAAGTGTTACTTCAGATTAGCCCAGTTTTGCTTCTCCATATACATTTCTAACTATAATAAAAAAGAATAATTGTCCTCCATGGGCTGTCATTTACTTCAGTTTGTCAATTGTTTCACTATAGGATAAACTTTGTAGTTCTTTAAGAAGATTTTATTCGCAAATTTTATCCAACTTTCAAACAACTGAGACTTTGCCTGTTCGAATGAGCATCCATAAAGCTAACGATGGAGTTTTGGTCTGGTGTGATGGGGATTGGGAAACGCCAAGGTGCGTCTTCCCAACAGCCCAACAGTTAAACACTTCCTACTTAGGTCCATTTCCATGGCAAATATGGCATTGGCAATGGCAACAGTTTCATAGGTCAATCTGTAATCCTACAAAAGAATTGTTCTTCTAAGAATAGTTTTAGACACCATACCTTTACCCCTCTGAGTAATATATTTTACAGTGCATCAGTACTGAGTCAAGGTTTTGGTTACTCTTCCCACTGTTAGTTAGTTAGTTAGTCTAAAACTGACTAAAGCTTTATGTTGATATTATATTATTTTAAATTTGTGTTTCTTGCACTGCTTTTTCATGATTTTGTTTTTCTCATTTTTTCAGTTTATCCTTTCTTTGAAAATACAAGATTTTGTGCATTATTCAATATTGTTTTGTTCAATATTATTTTTATTTATAGTTTGTTATTAGAACAAAGTGAAAGGAAAGGAAAAGCAAGATGCCATTAGTGTATTAATTTGATCTGTTGTACCTGTTGTTTTCTGATTGGAATAAGGAAGATTCCATTTCACATACATTTCCTTAATTAACAAAAGATTGTATGTAACTTGATCTGAATGATGGCTGTCAAAAGCCTTGATTAACTTTTGTTTTGAATCAGAATCAAATAAAGCATCAAATTTAAAATTATATTACAACAAAAAACAAACACATTCTAGATGAAACATTATTTATTTTACTGTTATTTAAACACAAAGTTTAGTCTGACTGCAAAATGAGTAACCCATCAGGTGCAGTGTATTGATCAGTTTGTTTATATTTAGAGTTCATACTTTGATCTCTTCCTCATCCTCTGAAGAACTTGATTCTGACTTCTTCCTGTGGTCAGAGACAGGAGACGTGTTGTCATGGTTACAGACCGGTGACGTCGTCCCTCTGCTCCGGTGTGTGAAGGATGCTCCTCCATAATGACGGGACAGGACATGTGCTGCTCTTTGAAAACTCTCGGCCTCTATCCCACACTCAGACAGGTCTACAGAGCTCCTGTGCTCTTGGGGCTGTGTGAAGTCTGAGCCACTACAGCACCCCCTACTGTTCATATGTCTTCTGTACATGCTCACACAAGGCTCAGGTGATAGGACCTCAGGGCTCTGTACAGGTGTCTCTGAGTCTTCCTCTTCTTCCTCTTCTTGACCCTCCCCTTCCCTCTCTGCCGGGCTCTGATTGGACATCTGAAGGCAGCTGTGGATGTCAATCATGCTGAGCACCTCAGTCATGAGGGAGGGTCCCAGATCGAGGGTGAAGGATGTGAGGGAGTCGGAGCGCGGCAGGGAGCCCCGGCAGGACTCTCCATCTGGGCCTGGTCTGTCCATGCGGGACAGCCGAGGCAGGGTTACAAAGCCAGACTGGTAACCTGTCCACACAAAACACAGGCATTACTTATCAAGTCACTTATACAACACTCAGTTTGTGTGCTCAATGGTCAATCTGATCAATTATATGAACGAGTTAATAGTATAGTGCAGTTATGATTTAAGCCAGGAGTGTCCAAACTATGGCTGAAATTAGACAATTTTTCTTGGGCCTCCTGCTAAATTGACCAAATGATCATAGGTTGGCAGTAGTCTTTACTACTAGATTGCATTGTGATACAGACCTTGTTTAGCTGTGCATATGACTGAAAGGTTTTTATTCTGCACTCTTCTTCTTTAATGTTAATTTTATGAGTATTTGTTATTATTTATGTTTTGATTTGTTGTATTGTGATTTTAATGTCTTTCATATTCTGCAAAGCAGTTTGAATTACTTTGTGTACGAATTGTGCTATACAAATAAACTTGCTTTGCCTTGCCTAAAATGCTTAATAAAAGATACTGGGGCTCTGTCATAGCTAAATGCATCCATCTGAATCACTGTATTGACCACTGCTCTGTGGTCCCTGCTTCAAATATGTCTCAATACGCGCCCCTTGACTTGGTGTTATTATTATTGTTTACTACCTTTTATACATAGCAACCCAATGTGTAACAAAGACATCCATGGGCTGCAGAGTGATGAAAATCTAGCATCACTGACATAGCAATTAACAATTCAAAACAAAATGTTATATTTTTAATTTGGGCAATTGTCCTCAAAGTATTGCCTATAAACAGGAAGAGCAGAATTAGTGTCAGTTTAACATTTTCACCAGGCGATGGCAGTGTGGGATAACAGACTTGAGATCATTGTGTAAATACACTGATTCACAAGGAATCCTTAATATCATAACATAAATATCATCTAGTATCCCAACTACAATAATATACTATTAAACGGATCATTCGAAAAATGTGAACATATTATGGAGTGCAGTGCAGTTATATGTTTTATATTAATAATGATTACAACATTCCAGATTATGACGTCTGGGACAAAATGCATCATTACTGAAATGTGAACAGACTCTGCTCCCTGGGAAGATCCCTAATGCAGTGGGTAAGCTGTGATCGTGAGGGGATTTCCAGTGTGTTTGGCGCTCACTGCTGCTTACAGTGCTCTGATTGGCTGAAGCATGTTTACTGATTGTTACTGAGAGATGAAAGAAATGCCCACTTTGTCCTTCAAACCAGCTGTGCGCGTTTGTGTTTTTAGGTGTTGTCTAGGTGACCACACCACAACTATGGGGAATGTGGGAATAAAATCATCTTCATTCACTATTACTGTTGACTGACATTTACAGGCCATAGCTAATTTATTAGAGAGGGGACAGTCACAAGCATGGAGGTCATTTGGTGAATCATTTACAGTTTTCTTCAATTAAAATGACACATATACTTACAACATGTACAAGAAATCCTCAGGATCTCTTGAAATCTCTTGATCTCTTTTAGTAAAATAGCATTGGTTTCCCAGGACGACAGTAGAGAACCCAGTGGGTGCACAGCCAGCTCATATATAAGTACTTTAACTGTTTTGAGCTATGGAAGTAGTTTAGAATTTTCTCACACCAAGCTGAAAACAAAAGGAATGTGACTAATGTATTGTAGTGTCTTACATTTTTGCATAAATTCAGACCCATTTGGCACATTTGGGAGGCGGTGACTTTTGAATGTAGTTCAACCTTTGTGCACATACTACTGGTGATCCTGGCCTTGTCAAATGGGTGTCAAATAGGCTACAGGTTAATACTAGGTTAAGTCTACTCTGGCACTGCCAAAACTCTAAGGATGACGATGCTAGGCAAGGTTAAGTCTTGGTTTAGTCCTGATTGGTGTCCTGTCATTTGGATCTGGTTTAATCTATACTCAATGTATGATACCTTTTTGTTACCTTTTAACTTATTGTCTCTGTCTTCAGCCTTTTGAGAGAAATACATACATTTGGGATACCTTGGGCATAGTTTTTGCCTCAACCTGCACTCAAATTCACAGTATTCCTAATGAACCAACCACATCTCGTTAAAGGATAGACATAAATTAACCCAAATCTCACCGTATGTACAGAGGGCATCATCTGTAGAACTGAACGAAGTGGTTAACACAGCCTTCTGCAGGCACCCACTGGCAGAGTCCACCATATTGAGCTGTGGCAGGGAGATGGCATTCTTGATGATGGGCGATACATCTGGGGGCGGAGACGACAGGTCACGTGATCCGCCCCTTGGGCATGGTCCAGAGTTCTTGCGCACATGTTTGAATTTGCGTGTGAAAAAGCCAGTCCTGGAGCTGGTGGAGTCTGGACTGCCTGGCTCCTTGATCCCTCCATAATTACTGAGGAAAGACGTGTCCCCAAAGACATCACCCCCGCGCCCAACGTGCATGGTGTGGCGGAAGTCTCCCATGGGTGGGCCAATCATGTCCACAGACAGGTCACTCTTGAAGCGTCTTTTGGCCTGGGAGCTGGACACAAGGCCCTTTATGCCAGGCAGTTTAGCCAAGCTCATGGTGGTGTGCTCTTTCAGCTCAGTTATTTTTTTGTAAAAAATCAAGTCCCAGTTCAACTTCAGCAATCTGTAAAATAAAAGAATAAAATATTAATATTATGGCTTTTTGATGGTTTGTTAGCAAGTTCTGTCACTCAAAATTGTTTTGCCAACACTCTCATAAGTCAAGGTCTGAACACTAGATTTTTTTTTAAATCTGTGTGCGTTTAGGCTTAGTCACTGCATTAATTACCTCTCTTTTTTATTACAATTTCTTTAGTATGACTTCTAAATCCAATAAATTCAACCAATGAATTATTAGATTATATGCAGTCTTAACAAGCTAATGTGATGAAACTTTAATAACTGAATTCTATGCTCCACAGCCTTTAGTCTGAGCAGAATAACAAAGGAATGTCCGCTTCATTTCAGTTGCCAAAGTTTATGTTGTGTGGGCCTGGCAGAGTGTTCACTTTTAGCTCTTTGTGGACAGAGGGAGAAAAACAACAACCACAACTGTAAATAGACTGGAGATTGGGATCCAACATCTCAGCTGCTGTGTGGGACTTGTGGCTACAAAATAAAATGTTTTGAGTTTAAGATGCAATATGTGAAGGCTTTAACACAGCTACAGTGTCACTTATAAAAAGAGAAACAAGATGTCACCTGGATAGATTTACAGAGATTTTGTCAATATTTGACGGACATTATCAGTGGACAGTAAATTCAATGCTATAATTCAGAATACCATACCTGTACTACCACTGTATTCATTGGTAACAATATTAATATGGATTGCATCATTTATTGAGCAAAATATGTACAAGTAATCTCTAAAATT
>KN479714.1:0-12263 GCA_000787095.1 Periophthalmodon schlosseri
AAACCAGTACCACACCAGGACTAAACCGGAACCACACCAGGACTAAACCAGGCCCCACCAGGACTAAACCAGGATCACATCAGGACTAAACCAGGACTAAACCAGTACCACACCAGGACTAAACCAGGGCCACACCAGGACTAAAGGCACACTTAAAAGTGTGTAAATATTTACTGTGAGAGGCAGAGGTCCTCTCCTGACCTCAGCTCTGTCCTCTGAGCCGTGTCCGATTCAGTTTAACGCCTGTCAAACAAAACTCAGGACAAACCTTCACAAAGATTACACAGGCCAGCAGCGGAGTGGTTATCCTGTCTCAGTGAGGAGGTTGTGGGTTAGACTCCCTGTGGCAGAGTGGTTATCCTGTGTCCTCTCAGTGAGGAGGCTGTGGGTTAGATTCCCTGTGGTCTCAACTAGTCTTACCTCCAAGTCCTACTTAGAAGAAGGCGCCTGATTTGTCTGTTATTAATGTTCATATCTTGATTTAGGGACACAATAGTGAAATAAAACACCAGGATCATGTAGAGCGGGTTAAAACAAACATTTTAAGACCAAAATGATGAGCCTGACAGCAGCAGTTACAGAGAGAGGGGCCACGCTTTTTTACATAGCAAGTGAATTGAGACAATGGATCCAAAGTGCCATCACTTTGTATTTGGAGCACAGCGGCTAGCAGGTTAGCTATGTCATTAGCCACTTATATATATTTATTTAGAGTCTATGGCTACAACCAGGTGCAGCTACAACTGGTCTTACCTGGAGCTGGTGCATTCAGCGCTAAAGTCACTATGTCGGACCTAGCTAACCGTCTGAACCGGTGCACTGGTCTCCAGATCTGAGTTCTTCTCTTTCATTTGACTTTGACTCTTCTTGTTCGTGAGTCCCCTCCTCTTCAGCATAAATGGGGCGTATATTTTTAGTTTATATACTTTTTAGAGACACCCACTTCTGAATACAGCACAAAGCAGTGTAATGTGTTTGAATGGGGTTCTCAAAGGGCGGCCCGCGGTCCCTGAGGGGGTCATTACAGGGACATTAGAGGTTTAAAGGCAGACAGAGAGAGAGAAAGAAAAAGAGGAAGGAAATGGGGTAGAGAGGAGGCAGAGGAAGGAGAATGAGAGGGAGAGACAGAGGTGGAGGAGGGAGAGGGGTGGAGGAGGAAGAAAGAGAGGGAGATAGAGAGGAGGGAGAGATAGTGAGGGAGAGAGGAGGAGGGAGAGAGATAAGTCTTTCGTTACAATGACCTTCACACATCTGAGCATCTCTGTTAAAAGGTTTATAAAGAAAACAAAGATCTTTGAGCAGATGTTGTCTTGTATGGCTCAGACAAATGCTCCTCCTAAAACTTCTGCCCTTGTCTCCTCAGGCAAGACATTTTTTGGCCCTGTGTGAAAAACCTTATTTGGGATCCAGAACACACACTTCTCCAGTACTTTGTGAAGATGTGAGTCTGGTCACTGCTGAATCTCCCAGAGTTTAAATGGAGGTGACTGACAGGTGGATTAGCCAATCAGGGACAGGCATGGTCCATCCTTATCAAAACACAATATGGCTGCTCACAAGGAAAAAAAAAAGAACAAAAAAAAAAACATGGAGGATTTCTGTAGAATCAATGAGAGAACTAAACTGTTCATCTGAGGAGAGAGAAATATGATTTTGTTCAAAATGATAGTGACTAATGAGCTCCTCCGATTTACGTGTCCCTGAATAAACTCATCTGATTCGTTCGTGTTTGGCTCTGGCTGGAGGTGTGACGGAGGGCCTGGGGACCAGACTGATGTCCCTCTGTATAAAACATACAGACACAGATCAGTCTGGATTTACCAGGTTAGTAATATCCCAGAATCCTCCTCTCTCCTCAGTCCCACTCCTTCTGTGCCACAGACACCCCGGGACAGACGGACAGGGAAGTGGTAAATTGAATCAAACCAGGCTTAATGTGGACTAAACAGGGTCTGAACCAGGACTAAACCAGGTCTAAAGAGGGTCACGTCTTTGGCAGGATGATTGACAGCTCTGATGTCACTGTCCCTTTAAGGCACTCTCCTGTCGCTATAGAAACAAAAGTGTTTGTAGTACTTTCAGAGCACATGGCCGCACACGAGACACAGAAATGAAAATCTATTCAAAACTCAACGAGAGTTTGACCTTCAGCCGCCCATGAGCAAGACAACAATAGCTTTCAATCAATCCTCATGTCCTCAGAACAGAGGAGCAGAGGGTCAGAGGAGCAGAGGAGAGGGTCAGAGGAGCAGAGGAGAGGGTCAGAGGAGCAGGTCAGAGGAGAGGGTTTAGCATGTATTTCAGATTGACTGTGAATCTTAATCTGTAGAAGATAGAGAGGGTCAGAGGAGCAGAGGAGAGGGTCAGAGGAGCAGGTCAGAGGAGAGGGTCAGAGGAGCAGAGGAGAAGGTCAGAGGGTCAGAGGAGCAGAGGAGAGGGTCAGAGGAGCAGAGCAGAGGGTCTGTTTTAGCATGTATTTCAGATTGACTGTGAATCTTAATCTGTAGAAGATAATTAGACAAAACCATTTAGCATCTGAAGATAGACAGCGAGAGAGCAAGAGCGAGAGAGAGAGAGTGAGAGAAAGAGAGAGAGAGAAACAAGAAAGCCGAGGAGGAGAGAGAAAGAGAGAGCAGAGTTAAAGGTTAAAGCCCCACTGCGTAACATTTCATCACATTAGAACAGTTTAAGAGCGGGTATTCTGCTACATGGATTTTTAAAAATTTCGCTGTTCCCTCATCAAAAACATGCCTGGAGAGGTTTTAGATGTCATCCATGCATGTTTCAGTAATCTAGAGATCTCTCCCGGGCCCTATTCAAACCCTGCTTACGGTTAGCAGTACGAGCCTGTACAAGGGTCCGCCCACAAGTCTACATCACCCATGCTCCCACACAACAATTCTCCATAAAAATACAAAAACATGATACAAAACTGTACATAGCAACTTCACAAACCTGATGTGATGTGCAGTAGTTTCATCAGTGGGATCCAGTTGATTGTGTTGTGATAGTGCTCTGAAGGGGGAGTGACTTAGCACAAGAGAGCAAAAGAGGGGAGAAAAACAAAACTGAAACTTATAAAACATGTTAATACGTTGTTTTGGGTGAATATAGCACTTTCAAAACAATAAAAAGAAACATGTTAAGTAAAATACCTCTCTTTAATACTCTTTAATACACAGAAGTAAAATGGAGACATGGGCATCTGTGATTGGCTGTTGGAGACATGGGCGTCTGTGATTGGCTGTTGGAGACATGGGCATTCTGTGATTGGCTGTTGGAGTAGGGTCACAGAGGAGTTCTGCAGGTGATGTATATGAGCTACTGCAGAGTTTAGTCAAGGTCAGACTTTATAAATATCTGTGTAGAGAGGACTGAGAGAGGACAGAGAGAGGACTGGGAGAGGACCGAGGGAGAGGACAGAGAGCAAGGACAGAGAGGACAGAAAGAGAGGACAGAGAGAGGACAGAGAGAGGATAGAGAGGGGACAGAGAGAGGACTGAGAGAGGACTGAAAGAGGACCAAGAGAGGACAGAGAGCGAGGACAGAGAGAGGACAGAGAGAGAGGACAGAGAGAGAGGACTGAAAGAGAGGACAGAGAGAGAACAGAGAGAGGACAGAGAGGGGACAGAGAGGGGACAGAGAAAGAATCGAGAGAGGACCGAGAGAGGACTGAGAGAGAGGACAGAGAGAGAGAGAGAACAGGGCAAGGACAGAGAGAGGACAGAGAGAGCACAGAGAGAAGACTGAGAGAGGACAGAGAGAGGACTGAAAGAGGACTGAGAGAGAAAAGAGAGGACAAAGAGAAGACAGAGAAGACAGAGAGAGGACTGAGAGAGAAAAGCGAGGACAAAGAGAGGACAGCGAGAGGACTGAGAGACAGAGAGAGAGAGGACTGAGAGAGAGGGCAGAGAGAGAGGACAGGAAGAGGACAGAGAGAGGACAGAGAGAGGACAGCGAGAGGACAGAGAGAGGACTGAGAGAGGACTGAGAGAGGACAGAGAGCAGGAAAAGAGACAGAGAGAGAGGACAGAGAGAGAACAGGGAGAGGATAGAGAAAGGACAGAGAGAGAGGACAGAGAGAGGACAGAGAGGACAAAGAGAGGATAGAGAGAGGACAGAGAGAGGACAGAGAGAGGAGAAGTTATTCACCCACAGGATCCAGCTAAAGTCTAAAGTAGTACTGGTAGTTTTAAAATGATGTCTCAAACGTGAGCAGCAGAGGGTGGCCGTGCTGGGCTCAGGGGGTGGGTTAGATTACACACTTTGACACTCAGGACTAAACCAGGACTAAACCATGTCAGGTATGTACAATAAATGGCTCAAAAGACCCAGACTCAGGAGACGTTTGACGAAGATTTAATGAAGCTAAGGCACAAAATACAAAAATACAAGAAATTCACATAAGGTGACAATCTGGCAAATGAAGCAGGTGCAGCATATTAGGACGGGGTCATAATCAAAGGCAGGAACACAAGAGGAGAGGAAGTAAATCTGCAACAGAAACAAGGTAAGTGATGTCAAAATAAAACTGCAAAATCATAGGGAGCCCTTTATGGGCTAGCACTCGTCGGCCCAGGATCTTGAGGGTGGCGACGATGAAAGTCTCTCATTAGATGTTACTTGCAGTGACCCAAGACCTTTCTTCAGGGCCATACTCTTCCCAGTCCACCAAATATTGGAAATCCCTGCCCTTACGACGAACTGTCAGTAACCTCCGGACAGTGTAAACAGGCTCACCATAGATGATCTGGGAAGAAGAAGGGGGTTTGGTGGCAGGGACTAAAGAGCTTTTCTTGACTGGCTTCAATTGGCTGACATGAAAAGTACGATGGACACGCATAGAACTTGGAAGTCATAACCTCACAGCCACAGGATTTATTACCTTAGATACCGGGAATGGGCCAACAAAGTGTGGGGCCAACTTGCGAGGCCTCACCCTCAGTGGTAAGTCCTTTGTTGACAGCCAAACCTTCTGGCTAACCAGGTAGATAGGAGCAGCCCTTCTCTTCCAATCCGCAGCCCTTTTATAAATGTCCAAACTTTGAAGCAGGGTGTGACGAGCCCTTAACCAAGTGCAACAGCAAGCTTGGGCAGAGGGCACATCAACTTCTCACTCCAGGGCTGGAAACAGAGGAGGCTAATAGCCAAAAACACACTTGAAGGGGGACAACCCCGTTGATGCGTTAGGCAAAGTATTGTGAGCATATACTATACCATGCCATACTAACATCTTACTCCACAAGGAGGGATTCTGAGAGGTAAGACAGCGTCCAGTCTCGAGAACCTGATTGACTTATTCAGTCTTGCCATTGGTTTGGAGCTGGTGACCAGAAGATAGGCTCACTGTAGCTCCAAGATGGCAGCAGAAGGCCTTCCAGAACTGGGAAACAAGATGAGGACCCCGGTTGGACAGCACGTTCCTGGGAAAACCAAACACTCGACAGATGTGGGTTAAGAGTGCCTCAGCTGTCTCCTTGGGAGTGGGCAGGTTAGGCAATGGTATAAATCTGAGCATTTTCTAAAATCTGTTGATAACAGTAAGTATGGCGGTATTACCATAAGAGCTGGGCAATCCAGTGACAAAATCCAAGGAGATGTCTGACCAAGGACGATGAGGCGCAGGAAGAGGGTACAGGAGTCCAGAGGCAGGGGGAGTGGATGACTTGGTGCGGCAATAGACATTACAGGCTGCAACAAATTCTCTTATGTCCTTTTTCATTTTAGGCCACCAAAACCTCTCTCTGGCTCTAAACAGAGTTCTTTGCATGCTTGGATGGCAAGAAACAATAGAGGAATGAGCCCATAAAATGATCCTCTGAGTTCAGGGGGAACGAATAGATGATTAGGTGGCACATTCAGAGGAATGTCAACATTTCACAAGGCCTCTCTGGCTCTGCTCTCAGTGCTCCAGGAGACTGCCCAGACAAAACAGGAACTTGGCAAGATGAGAGAGCTGGATTCTGGGTGAACACCACAAACAAAAAGTCTTGACCAAAGAGTCAGGTTTTAGATTCTTAGACCCTGGGCAATATGCAACAGTAAAGTTGAATCATGAGCTGACTTGAGGTAGTCCAAGTTCTTATGATCAGTCCAAACAAGGAACAGTTGTTCAGTTCCCTCCAGTAGATGTCTCTACTCCTCCAGAACCACCTTTATAGCCAGAAGCTCTTGGTCCCCGACATCATAGTTGCGTTCTGAAGAGGAAAGTTTCTTGGACAGAAATGCACAGAGATGCAACTTATTGTCTTTTACTGACTCCTGTGACAGGACTGCTCTAACACCCACATCCGACGCATCAACCTCGACTACAAACTGACGTGAGGGATCTAGAAGAGTCAATACTGGAGCCGATGTGAACAAAGTTTTCAGCTTTTGAAAGGCTTCTTCTGCTTGAGTGGACCAGGAGAACTGAAAGGGCATGTAAAGGTGCAGCAATAGAACTGACATTTCTTATGAACTTGTGATAAAAATTAACAAAGCCCAAAAAACGCCGAATCTCTCTGGCAGAAGGGTGGAGGCCAGTCCTTGACTCCTTGGACCTTGCCAGGATCCATCTTCCGTTCTCCCTGTGTAACCACCATACTTAAAAATGACACTGAGGAGACATGAAACTTGCACCTTTCTGCCTTTACATACAACTGATTGTCCAGAAGTGTCCTCAGCAATTGTTTTGCGTGGGAAACATGTGACTACATGTCTGGGGAAAAGATGAGAATGTCATCTAAATAAACAAACACATTTATTTAGCATGTCCCTTAGAACGTCACTGACCAAAGCCTGGAACACAGCAGGTGCATTAGTCAGGCCAAAAGGCATCACCAAATATCCATAATGGCCACTAAGAGTGTTAAAGGCAGTTTTTCACTCATCCCCCCCTCCCCTTATTCTAACCAAATGATATGCATTTCTTAAGTCCAACTTTGTGAAAATCTTGGCACCCTGCAACAACTCAAAACCAGAAGAAATGAAAGGGAAGAGGTACCTCTTCTTTATGGTGATATTGTTCAGTCCTCTGTAGTCAATGCATGGTCTGAGAGTCTACCTTTTTTATCTATGAAGAAGAATCCAGCACCTGCAGGAGAGGAGGATGGACGAATAATTCCAGTCTTGAGAACAGAGGAGACGTACTCATCCATAGCTTGATATTCTCGAGTAGAGAACAAGTAGAGGCGCCCCTTGGGAGGTGAGGTTCCAGGAAGGAGGTCAATAACGCAGTCATAAGAGCAGTGAGGTGGTAGGGAATTGGCCTTAGCCTTGTTGACGACCTCTTTCAATTCAACGTAGCAATCCAATCGACCAATCTGCATGGGCTCCTCAGGCTGGATAGTAGGCACAGCAGGCATGGAGGAGATGGGAGAAACCCTTTCTTTGAAGTTCATTGTTCTGGGCAGAGAGGAGAACTGCCGGGGGCGGAGTCGCTCCCTTTCGGCCAGCCTTTTACCAATCTTTGAGGCCAGAGCAATCAAAGCCTCCAGTTCAGAGAGTAAATCAAGGGGAGTCAGATGGTCTTTAATAGTCTCAGAAAGGCCACTGAAGAAAGCATCCACTAGGGCCAATTGATTCTCCCCACTGTCAGCTGAAAGGGTGCGGAACTCCAGGGCATAATCCAAAACACTGCGTCGCCCGTGGCGTAGTGTGACCAAAGCCTTAACAGCCTCATGACCAGGGGAAACTGAAAAATCTGGTTGAAAGTCTTAAGGAACAGAGGGAGAAAACTGCAAACAGTAAAGCGCCGATCCCACTCTGCCGTAGCCCAGGCTGTAGCACGACCAGTCAAATAGGAGATTGTATAAGTTACTTTAGCACGATCAGAGGGAAATGAAGCAGGCTAGAATTCAAAATGTAACTCATTCTGAGACAGAAATGGCCGGCAGTCCTCTGACTCACCCAAAAATCTCTCAGGGCTGGACAAACGAATGTGAGTAGGTCCAGGAGGGGAATTAGCAGGAACAATAACTGGAGGTGGAGTAGCTCATGCTCTCTGTAGAACAGATGTAGTTTCCATTTCCTTGAACCTTAAGATACTCACTTGCTCTTCTTGCTGATGAATTCTTTGTTCTTGGGCCTGGAGCACTGCTCGGACTGGGTCTAGGGAGTCCATGTTTTGGCTAGATTGTACTGTCAGGTATGTACAAGAAATGGCTCAAAACAGACCCAGAGTCAGGAGAAGTTTGAAGAAGATTTAATGAAGCCAAGGCACAAAACACAAAAATACAGGACATTCACATAACGCAAATGAGGCAGGGAACACACAGACTAAAAAGGGAGCTAATGAAAAACAGGTGCAGCACATTAGGGCGGGGTCATAATCAAAGGCGGGAACACAAGAGGAGAGGAAGTAAATCTGCAACAGAAACAAGGTAAGTGATGTCAAAATAAAACAGCAAAATCACAAGGAGCAAACAGGAAATAATGAGACATGACAAACCAGGACTAAACTACAACTGAACCAGGACTACACCGGGACTAACCCAGGACTAAACCGGGACTAAACCGGGACTGAATGAGGAATAAACTAGAACTGAATCAGGACTAAACCAGGACTAAACTAGGTCTAAAGCAGGACTTGCGCAGATCTGGGGGAAAGTGCATGCCTCTTGTATCTTTGGAGATTATCAGATTTGAATAATCGTGTATAATCCCACAGTGTGGTCTGTAGTCTGGAGCATGTTTGAAGTACTCTGGGGCCAGTACTACAGGATTACTGCAGTAGTAGTACCACTGCAGTATTAGAGTATTAGTACTGTGATGATCTGATTAGCACACACACTGGGTTCAGTGTCACACACCTCAAAAGTATCATGTTTATAACTCAAGTCTACATGATGATATATATCAGAGCAAAGGTTTTTAAAGAACTTAAAGCGTTCTACCCAGAGACGGTATAAAGAAGAGGACTGAGGGAGTGTCTCATCCAGGCTAGCAGTTACAGTGGCTAATCTGGAGCCATAGACTATATATAAATGGACATAGCTAACCTGCTAACCACTGCGTTCCAAATAGGAAGTGAGCATAAGCACGCTCCCGGCTCCATCAACTCTGGCTCCAATTCAATTTATATTGAAAAACTTTGGCCCCTCTCTCTGTAACTGCTGCTGTCAGACTCGTCATTTTGGTCTTTGTTGGTATTAACTCGCTCTACATGATCCTGAGGTTTTTATTTGACTATTGTGTCAGTGATTCAAGATATGAACATTAATAACAGACAAATCAGGTGCCTTCTTTCCCCGAGGTCACTCCCATTAACGTTAGCAACAGGTTTGATTGACAGCGTTGCTAAGATCCCGCTCCCTGCCAAACCAGCGGTGCAGGTGGGAAGGGCCGTTACCTTCAACAGCCTCGCTCTGGATTGGCTCTTTGGTTGCTATTATACTTGTACCAACATTTTAAGGTCAGAATGGCGAGCCTGACAGCAGCAGTTACAGAGAGAGGGGCCACACTTTTCACATAGAAAAATTCTCCATAAATATATAAAACATGATACAAAACTGCACAGCAACAGCAGCGAGCCGGACAGCAGCAGTTACAGAGAGAGGGGCCACACTTTTCACATAGAAAAATTCTCCATAAATATATAAAACATGATACAAAACTGCACAGCAACAGCAGTAGCAGTATTTGTAGTAGTAGTAGTAGTTGTAGTATTTGTAGTAGTGGAGTCCTTCATCACGGAAATATCGAACCTCATCCAAGCCACAGTCCCACAGAAACACAGGAGCCATTGTGTCCCTGGTTCAGTGCTGGTTTAGTCCAGGTTTAGTCCTGGCTTAGTTTTGGATTAGTCCTGGTTCAGTCCTGGTTCAGTCCTGGTTCAGTCCTGGTTTAGTCCTGGTTCAGTCTTGGTTCAGTCCTGGATTAGTCCTGGTTCAGTGCTGGTTTCGTTTGTTTTTGTAGGGTTTCTGACAGTCCACAGGTGGAGGTCTGCTTTTCACTTTGTTTTTTATTTTCACTTGAGAGAGTGACCTCATGTATTTTTATTGTTGATGCAGGGACCTCCCCCTCACCCCGCCTTTAGGGAGCGCCTCACCACTGCAGCAGCATAAACCCATCCTCAGTGTGTTTGACCCATGTAAAGAAAAGCTGTAATCTGGTTTATTCCTGGTTCAGTCCTGATCCAGTCCTGGTTCAGTCCTGGTTCAGTCCCGGTTCAGTCCCGGTTCAGTCCCGGTTTAGTCCGGGGTCTAAATCCGGTAACAGGATGGTTATGGGGCAGATCTGGATTAGCGGCTGCAGCAGATAAACAGATTATCAGATCAGGCGTTGGCGCCATGTCCTACGTCTCCCATGATCCTCTACTCCAGCCCCTCCTCCATCGCCCAGCATGCACCAGGAGTGGACTGATCCCCACCAAAACTGCTCGGGATCCACACCTTCAAAACCCAAAACCGGACTTAACCTGGATTAAACCTGGACTAAATCTGGACTAAATCTGGACTAAATCAGGACTAAACCTGGAGTAAACCTGGACTAAACCTGGACTAAATCTGGACTAAACCTGGTCTAAAGATGGACTAAAGCTGGACTTTGTCTCGCTGCAGTCACCAAAATGGCCCACAATCGATCCCAGGAAATCAGCTGACAAATTTTGGGTTTTATTTTTGTAATTTTGAATTTTTTTTTTTACATTTTATTTTATAACAGTTTTTTTTTTTTTTTTCAAATTTGGATTAAACCTGGACATTTGTGCCACGCAGAAAATGTCTCCAACAACGTGCAGTTCTCCTGGGAACCTCTAGACATTTCACCTTTTATTTGTGAATTTTGGGAATATTTCTAGATTTCACGTGAAATTTGTGTGAATTTTGCTGTTGGAAAAATGTTTTTGTGGAACATTTGGTTGTTGTTTTGTTGGACTCTTTTCACAGTCGGCGGCTACACAGCCAGAGTCACAGGTAAGCCCCAATCCCTCTGAGCTCTGACAGAGAGGAGAGGAGGGAGGGATGGAGGGAGGGAGAGATAGGAGGAGAGGAAGGAGGGAGAGGAGGAGAGGAGAGAGGGAGAGAAGGAGAGGAGAGGAGAGAGATGGAGAGAGAGAGCAAGAGAGAGAGAAGCCCCAGTCTAGGAGAGGAGAGGAGGAGAGAGGGAGAGAAGGAGAGGAGAAGGAGAAGAGGGAGCGAGAGGAGGAGAGAGGGAGAGGAGGAGAGGAGATGGAGAGAGAAGCCCCAGTCTCCCTGAGCTCTGACAGAGAGGAGGAGAGGAGAGAGGGAGAGAAGGAGAGGAGAGGAGAGAGATGGAGAGAGAGAGCAAGAGAGAGAGAAGCCCCAGTCCCTTTGAGCTCTAACAGAGAGGAGGAGAGGAGAGAGGGAGGGAAGGAGAGGAGAGGAGAGAGAGAGGGAGGGAGAGAGAGAGCAAGAGAGAGAGAAGCCCCAATCCCTCTGAGCTCTGACAGAGAGGAGGAGAGGAGGGAGAGAAGAACAGGAGAGGAGAGGGAGAGGGGGGGGGAGAGAGAGAGAGAAGCCCCAATCCCTCTGAGCTCTGACAGAGAGGAGGAGAGGAGAGAGGAAGAGAGAGGCCTCAATCCCTCTGAGCTCTGACAGAGAGGAGGAGAGGAGGGAGAGAAGAACAGGAGAGGAGAGAGAGAGAGGAAGGGAGAGAGAGAGAGAGAAGCCCCAGTCCCTCTGAGCTTTGACAGAGAGGAGGAGAGGAGAAAGGGAGGGAGGGAGGCAGAGAGGAGGGAGAGAGGAGGAGAGAGAAGCCCCAATCCCTCTGAGCTCTAACAGAGAGGAGGAGCGGAGGGAGGGAGAGGAGAGAGGGAGAGAGAAGCCCCCAAGCTTTGACAGAGAGGAGGAGAGGAGGGAGGGAGGGACGGAGAGAAGGAGAGGAGGGAGGGAGAGAGAAGCCCCAATCCCTCTGAGCTCTGACAGAGAGGAGGAGAGGAGAGAGGGAGGGAGAGGAGGAGAAAGGGAGAGAGGAGCCCCAGTCCCTCTGAGCTCTGACAGAGAGGAGGAGAGGAGGAAAAGAGGGAGGGAGGAGGGAGAGAGGAGGAGAGAGAAGCCCCAATCCCTCTGAGCTCTGACAGAGAGGAGGAGAGGAGGGAGGAAGAGGAGGAGAGGAGAGAGGGAGAGAGAAGCCCCAATCTCTCTGAGCTCTGAGAGAGAGGAGGAGAGGAGGGAGAGAAGGAGGGGGGGAGAGGAGGAGAGGAGAGAGAAGCCTCAATCTGTCTGAGTTCTGAGAGAGAGGTGGAGAGGAGAGAGGGAGGGAAGGAG
This sequence comes from Periophthalmodon schlosseri, assembly GCA_000787095.1. Lineage (NCBI taxonomy): Eukaryota > Metazoa > Chordata > Actinopteri > Gobiiformes > Gobiidae > Periophthalmodon > Periophthalmodon schlosseri. The sequence goes on from KN479714.1 coordinate 12,210, forward strand.
AGGAGGAGAGGAGACAGAAGGAGAGAGAAGAGAGAAGCCCCAATCCCTCTAAAC
>KN479715.1:8167-31381 GCA_000787095.1 Periophthalmodon schlosseri
CATTCCTGTTTTTGTGTCTTAAATGTCTTTGGTTGGTGCAGCTACATGAGTAGTTACACAATGTGTAACTTTGCTCAAATTTGTCTTAATCTCAGTGGATCTCGTGGTGCTACAGCTGTCAAGTAGTTTTAGGTCTAGTGGTTTAGTTATAAATGATAAAATACAGTACAAGCAAAATATGTATGTATCTTGTATGTGTTTTTAAGACAGACTCTTGTGGCGTTTCATTTTCTTGTTCCATAGGTTTACAGTTTATGAGTGTAGCCTATTTGGAAAATGTTTTTTTATGTATGTATATGATATATTGTTTACATCAAAACCACTGGTTCATTCTTATTGCACTATATCAGGTCAGTCCTTCCTTATTTGTAAAATAAAATATATTGTTTTACTCTTGATCTTTTCTTGCGCTCGTGGGCTAAGCGACACTAACCAAATCTAATCTAGAAGTTACCAAATTAGAGTTGCTACAACCATGAGGAAATGTTAGGAAATGGCATGAAAAGAAATTAATTATAAAATGCTTTATTTAATAAATAAAATAAATAGACATCACCCCAAATAAATAGTACATAAATATGTAAGACATTCCTTAGTCTTTTCAGTTTCACATGTAACTAGCTTATTCTGCTTCAGTGTAACTGAAGATAAATGTAGTACTGTCACAAGGGACCTGGAGGCATACTGATGTAATGTGGCCCATAGCTCGGTTAAATGTAATGGTCCGAATGTGGAAAGCCCTCATCATCATCAACATCTTCTGTCTGTTTGAGTATGAACTGTTCCTGACCCACAGACCACTGACATCCTGAGACAAAATATAGAAACAGCATAAACAAAAGGACTGAAAATGGGAGAGATACATGGACAGTTAGTTCTCACCTCCTTCACAGACGCTTCTTCTGGACAACACTATAAGAATAAGAGCAACACTATTTTAGGATGTGTGTTTTTAAGTGCATAGTTTTTACATGTTGGATTCCCACCTTGAGCAGGTTTTGGATCATTTGTAGTGTCTGGTCCAGAGGTGGGACCTCCTCATCTGGACGTCTGAGGTCTTTTAGTTTGATATAGGAGCTGATTATGGCTTCATAGTGGGCCAGATCCTTCACAATGTTCTTCAAGCATTCATTCTAGATAGATTTTACACAGAAATGTAATTTTAAATTAAATAATAATTATAGCTAATTTACTAGATTACCTTCAAGCATTTAAATTAACTTACCTTATTAAATGATCCACTTCTTTGTGTGCGGCACATCGTGATCTATTGAAATACAAACATTTGATTAAACACACACACACACACACACACGAAATAACTTATGTTAAGCCCCGTACGTCAATCACCGTGTCCAACTCGGGCGCACAAGCCAGCACGGTGTCAGAAGAATTCGTTGGAAGGATTCTGTCTGAATTTATTCCATACCACAGAACGTCCTGCAACAAAACATACACTTTTATCAAGGACCATCAATTCCATCAAAATTCGTATAAGAGGCGTCAGTCATGGGCTACAACCTAGTAGACTATCTGCATACTCACGTTTTTTAGGAGACCGGAGACTTTAAATAGTAAACTTCTGAAGAGCGGAGCGCATTCACCACACTCTCTAGTGCCATCAGTGCGCACTGGATGCGCGACAGACATGCAGTTATGCAGATAACAATTCCATGTCAGCAGGAGCAAACCTGCAAAGTCTAAACAGAGGACGCAAACTGTCAGCCTGTTCAATGCTATGTCAAATATTTCCATTCCAATAATCAATGTGTGTTTAACTTACAGATATGAAGGTTAGCCATGTGTAAGGTGCAAATATCGACTCCACAGCTCAGTTGGCTATCCATGCCTGTCAGCGCTTTTATAGTCACCACAGACACACCACTGGGGCATTCCCTCTTCCAACCTACTGAAGGATTTACTCTGAGCTCAAAACGTAACTAAAACGTAATATGTAATTTCCACTCTGTCCAATCACAATCACTGCCGCACCCGCGTCCCACAGAGCGCCGCGCTGTAATTGAGAATTTTTGCGCCAATTGCAAAACGTCACAAGGGTGCTTTTTCAGACACTAGGCTACATTGTGACTGATTTGCAAACTAAATTTTACATTTTTCCTTCGTTAAATGAAGTATACGTAAGATCTAGATTTTAACTATGTCCCCAGATACGAGGTAACATGTTCAAATCAAACACAGCCTTAACTGGCTGCGGTTACATGCATTTTCGAAAACTGAATATTGTCAGATTTTTGTAGTTATAAGACTATTAAAATTACATTTAAAACACCTCTGATTACTCACATCGGATTTTGAGGTTTGTATGTCATTTAGCCTATAATCTTAAGGGTCCAGAATTCAGAAAATAATCCGATTTTGGTGTGAATGTTAACAAAGCCACTGATAACAGTTGTAATGCTGATATATTCTTAGTTATAAAAACACCGGTCATGATGTCCCATTTCTTTATGTTCGACTTTGGTGTTTTGGTTCTCAAAATGATTATCCAATCAGAAAGCAGAATCAGACTCACGAGTCTCTCATTTGGGTTGCCTGTTTCATCGCTGAAATTCAGTTGGTTTAAACCAAAAAGGGCCCTCTCTGATCTGAATCCTCACTAACTAAACCCCAGCACCTGCAGCCAATCACCAGCGCTAGTGCTGACTCTGCTGCAGTATATGTTGTCCATATACTGAGAATGAGAGAAACTTGTATGGGTCCTTTATATGCCGGATAAGCCACTGGCAACCCAGGTTCAGTTGTGATTCTAGAACCTTAATTAAAACTGTAAAGTGCTACACCAGTTCCTTTAAACTGGTGCATCTCTTCCATATTGGGCCATATTGTCTAGACAATGTCCACCGATACTACTGCAGCCTTTTATGAATTATGAATGTTGTTTTAGGCTACTTTGTGTCTTCTGTTTTGCCTGACCAGACCCTACACAACATACATATGCTACATGCAAAAAATATATCATGTTAATATATGATGCATTAGTGTTGGCTATAACAACAATATGTGATAGCTGCTATTTGCCATGAGTAATTGCATGGCTACTACTGTTATTTTACTTTTCTTGGGGAATGAGATATTTCTGAAAGTGATTCACTCTTGTCATACACAGTGACAGGAACTTGCTGAAACTGTTGAATTGACTGAGTGGTTAGTGGGATTTTTCTGGCCTTTCAGTGCCTGCACTACTAGTTCAGCATCAGGGACACCAATGAATGAAACTTGGTATGATTTCTTTAATTACAATGTAGCCCAATAGTGCCCCAATGCCCCAGGTACTACAGGGGGTGTCCTCACAATAAATGTGCCCATCAGCATTTTATTAGTAATATGAGTCATCATAAGTGCTTAGTGGACATGAGACAAGTGCCAGGGCTCTACACTTTTCATCTTTGTTAGCATTAATGTATATTTTTGTACATGACATAGTTTCTCTTGATAAAAAGGTTGTATTGAGACAGTAGTGACTCAGGCTATGTACAGTGTGGTCATGATTTCTCTAGTGAAAGAGGAAGCTTATTGAAACCCAAGATTCCACTTAACAAACAACCAATGTATGAAACAAAACTCAACAAACAACCAATGTATGAAACAAAGTTGATCTTTATTTTACATATCTGTACATAAACATCTCTTCCCTCAAATAAAATTTCTCAATACAGTAGGATGAAAACAATATTAACACACTTATTTGTTTCAAATGACTGGTGTCCGAAAATCAACATTCACAAAATGTTGAAAAGCGATAAGAGTGACTTACCAAAAGCTACGATTTCACTACAAGGCAAGCATTGTTCCTTTACACTCTTTTAGCACCTTCAAAAGAACATTTCTCAGTTGAAAACTACCATTTGTGCAGAATAAAAACAAATTGACTTGAGAATACTTGAAAGTTATTTTCCAACTGAACATGGTCTCCAAAAAATCATCTTTTATTTCTATACAATGTTGTTTTTTCGCATGACTTTCAACTAATTATTACACTAGTATTTTTCCCACATATTTGCATTGACAGTTATAATTTAGTGGCAAATGTATACAGTTGAAAAAGAAACTAGAGCAAAGCAAGGCTGATCACTGCACAGGAAGCTTGGAACATTATCCATAACGACACACGGTTTCCTCTTCTCCCAGGAAGTAAGAAGTGCCCAACTGTCTTTAGCGGCGCTTGGATAGACCACAGAAGCAAATGAGAGGAGCGCTGTCTACCTGTGCTGCTTCTGCAATATAAGGAGCATTGGGCAGACTGGAAGGAGGAGTGGGGCACAGCAGTGGGATACTGAGGACAAGCCTGGAGGGTGGAGTGGATACACATGGGACAGGCGTGGACAGGGTGGGCCAGGGCACAGCTCAGCGGAGGAGAATGGGTCAGAGGGGCCTGTTATTTGGATAGGGTCCTTTCAGCCAAATGTTTCTGCTGGCTCTCAGCATGCCTACAAGAGAAGACATGACTATGCTGAAATAGTCAAACTGAATCGTTGTCACTTTGTTTATTATGTTCTGTTGTGTTTGAAGCTGATTGTACTTCAGCCCAAGACAAATTTCCCCCTGGGACAATAAAGTCAGTTTGGATTCTGATCAGAGCAGGAGTGTCCAATACATAGACTATGCCGGTTACATCCAGGCCCAGAGGTGCACAGTGTCTGAAAGCCATAGAGGAACAATGGTTCTCCAATAGTAAGGCCCTAATTGAGTTCATATTATGTCAAATGGTGCATATCTACGACATCATAAGAAAAAGGATATTTGTGTCTGTGGCAATTTTTTTTAATACTTTCTGAGATCCCCATTTATATCATATCATAATCATACTAAATCACACATACAGATAAGGTGGTTCCTAAACAGCATCTGTTTATTAGCTGTGATACTAAGTTTAACATTTAATCTAGGACTGGGGGCCAAACTGGTTGAAAGTTAGCTCCAGCTCTGATCAATATAGTATCCTTAATTATATCATATTTTGCGGACATATTGGATGAGTATGAAATCACCTGGTGAGATCCTCTATGTCCACTAGCATTGCATCTTGCTCCATGTGCAGTTCATCTCGAATAAGCAGCAATTGTACAAGCTCTTCATTCAGACCTGGGGTAAAAACATTTTTAAAATTTATGAACATTTTCAAGTCAAACATACAACTGAAGATGCGGCTTGGAGGAGCAGCAAAATGTCTTTACTCTAAAAAACAGTTTGTCCAGTTTCTTTTACTATGGATCATACCTGAATGACTGAAGGATTACACAGACATCAAACATACAATATACCTGATCTTTTGGTGCTTTAAGTGCTTGATCACTCGCTTGATCAATAATACATACACAGTTGAAACCAGAAGTTTACATACACTATATAAAAAGACACATACTCTTTTTTTCTCACTGCCTGACTTTTTTTCTCAGACTAAACTTTTCCTGTTTTAGGTCAATTAGGATTGCCAAAATTATTTCTATTTGCAAAATACCAGAATAACAAGAGAAGGATTTTTTAGACTATTTTTCATTACTTTCTTTAAAGTAAGACATTTACAGACATTTCTTTAGTATTTGGCACAACTGCCTTTAAACTGTATGACTTGGGTCAAATGTTTTGGATATTCTTCCACAAGCTGCTCACAATAGTTGGCAGGAATTTTGGCCCATTCCTCCTGACAGAACTGGTGTAACTGAGCCAAGTTTGTAGGCCGCCTTACTTGCACATACCTTTTAAGGTTTGCCCATAAGTTTTCAATAGGATTGAGATCAGGGTTTTGTGATGGCCACTCCAAAACATTGACTTTGTTATCCTTAAGCCACTTTGTAACCAGTTTGGCAGTATGCTTCAGGTCATTGTCCATTTGGAAGACACATTTGTGCCCAAGCTTTAACTTCCTGGCTGATGTCATGAGATGGTGCTTCAGTATTTCCACATAATGTTCTTTCCTTATGATGCCATCTATTTTGTGAAGTGCACCAGTCCCTCCTGCAGCAAAACAACCCCACAACATGATGCTGCCACCCCTATATTTCACAGTTGAGATGGTGTTCTCAGGCTTGCAAGCTTCCCCCTTTTTCCTCCAAACGTAACAATGCTCATTATGGCCAGAACATGTCTCCAAAAATTAAGGTCTTTGTCCCTGTGTGCATTTGCAAACTGTAATCTGGCTTTTTTATGTTTCTTCTGGAGCAATGGCTTCTTCCTGGCAGAGTGGCCTTTCAGCACATGATGGTACAATACTCTATACTTGCGTATAATTGTTTGAACAGATGAACGTGGCACCTTCAGGCATCTGGAAATTGCACCCAAGGATGAACCAGATTTGTGCAAGTCCACAATTCTCTTCCTGATATCTTGGCTCATTTCTTTTGACTTTCCCATGATGTTACGTAAAGAAGCAGTGTGTTTCAGGTGTGTCTTCAAATACATCCACAGGTGTGTCTCTAATGAACTCAAATGTTGTCAATAAACCAGAAGCTTCCAAAGACATGACATCATCACCTGAGTTTTCCCAAATTGTTTACCAGTAAATGCATAGTTAATCTTACTTTATGGAAACTTCTGACTTTGAAGAAAGTAATGACAAATTGTCTAAAAAAAAATCCTTCTCTAATTATTCTGGCATTTAGCAAATAGAAATAATTTTGGTAATCCTAATTGACCTAAAACAGGAAAAGCTTAGTCTGATTTCATGTCAGACAGTGAGAAAAAAAAGCATATGTGTCTTTTTATATAGTGTATGTAAACTTTGGGTTTCAACTGTACTAGCATAGCAATTTTCAGTTTGTGGAATGCACCCTAATAAATGATAATTTTTTAATATTTAGATTTAGGTTTAACCAAACAACAAAAGACATTTAGCATTGCTGTGACACACTTCTCTCAAACCACACACAAAATTTCCAACCTAATTACTGTAAAAGTGCGATCACATGACCTACGCAATACAGGGCTCATACTCAGAATCATAAAGCAGAAAGAGCTTTTCTTGCCGTTGTCAATGTCAATATCAAACAACATAACGCAAATGATAGTAATAGTAAAATATAATAAGAGGCATGCATAAAATAGAAAAAAATAGACTTTGACTGAATACAACTACAGAATACTATATTCATGGTTGTCACTGGTCATGCACTTGTAAAGAGGGATAAAGCTGGTGGATGTTTTGGACTCACTCTCGATCTGGGAGTGCAGGTCGTTGACTATGACTTGGAGTTGCCCCACAGTCATGTCCCTCAGATCAGTGGGCTTCAGGCTCCTCTTCATCAGACACTCACTAATGTGGGGCATGTGTGGAAGCTATACACACATAGAAACAGCCATTTAACAAGCAAACATTAAAGGTATCACAGCATAACCTCTGCTAATCTCACTAAGTTGACTATCATGTCTTTAAAGGTAGTGTACTAAATATGAATTATTTAGTCTTCACATCCTGGCACACGGAAGAGTGAAATAAATTTAAATGAACAGAATAGCTCTAGCTTCAAAGTTACATTCTGGTGTAAAATTAAATAAAATGATAACAATTGCATTTGTTTTGTTACGACAAAAGGGGAATGAGATACACACTTTTCCCCCTGTGCAGCACAGCAAAGTGTCATGGAAAGTTTGGAGATTTCACCACATATTGTCTTGAAAATTTGATTCAGTTGTTTCACTTTCCCAAATAAAACTTTAGTCTTCCAGTTATCACATGTTGTTTGTTATTGTTTAATTCTGGCGCCCTGCCAGGCTGGATCACATTCTTTCTCTGTGTCTCAGCTTAGATCTGGTCTTCCTCTCTTTCACTTTCATATACGTTTTTCAGGTTCACCACAACGCACAGAGCAGCAGGATGTTACAGTTACTGTGTGTAGGTGTTTACTATGTTATGTCACTGTTCTGTCAGCTGAGGGCAGGGTGAGTTTCTGTTTGCTAACTCATACTACCACCATGAATCAAGCAGATACCAGGATGAAGTCATACTATCTCATTTACATATTGCAAAAATCCCAATTTTGTTTCACATATTCTGTTGACTAGTTGTTTTTTCATTATGAAACAAAAAAATGAGTTTAGTTTGGCATGCAATTTTATTTTCTATACTTGATCAATTAACCTTGAGTGGTAAAATCATATTGAAAGCTTGTATGTGACAGTAGTATTTAGTTTCATTACAACTTCTGCAATTTCTAAATGATTGAAATGGACAGTGACTGTGATGTCTTCTGACTGCTAAGCACTGCTACATCCCTAAACACTAGAGCTGATGCTTTTCTCTGTATGAATATATGGGCCAGGCTGGGCTGCTCTGCTGGGCTGCTCTGAATAAGTAAAGTCCCACTGTGAAAGAGGCAGCCATGCAGATAAAAACAGATGAAATAATAATAACTTGAGTCCACATAACCTCTGCAATGCATTTGATTCACTGACTACACATTACAAAATTATAGTTTGGGCTCAGGATTTTTTGTAATTGGCTTATACATTTATTTGATGTTTTACTAGACTACAACTCAGGCTTTAGTTATTTGTGTGATGTTGCTAGTGCTTACTAGGTCAGCTACGGGGGACTTCTTGCGGTTCTGTTTCTCCACCTCCACCTGCATCTTGGCCATGGGTTTGGCCATAGCCAGGGCCAGTTTGGCCTCGGCCTGAAGCTTCTTCTGCCTGCTCAGGAAATCCATGTCCTCCAGAGACTCCGAGTCCTCCTCTGTGGTATCTCTGTCCGAGTACGATGAACTCTGCTTGGACTGAACAGAAGAAAAGAATTACCTATACAAGATATAATGTAGGTAACACAAAAGAAAATCTATGTTGACAAGCAAACACAATCATTAAAATGTCAGTACAGCTCCATAACTAATGTCATACAAGTCATGTTGTCATGACATATTCAATACCATAATAACATAGCACCTCAAGAATATAAACACATACTGCTAGTTCACCAATTTGTGTGTTTAGTATTTTCTTTTTGAAATCCCTTTGAGCCCAAGCTTGTTCTCTATCCATACCATGGGGGACAGAGGAGTGTCCAGACTGGTCTCTGTCTTGCTGTCGTCTGCATCACTGTCCTTGTCGCTGCCGCTGTCATTCACAAAACAGATTTGGAGGTTCATCCCGCTCTGCAGCCTGTGGACATACACAAACGCTATGTGAGGAGATGTACAAGTCAAAGTAGGTCAAATCATTATGGATGATACATAGGAGAGTGAGTATATACACAGTATAGAGCTGGCTACTTGCATTTTTTTCCCTGGGACTACTACTTTTTGATACCACATTTTTAGGCATCAATAATACCATAACCTTTTCTGGTAAAGTAGAGGTACCTTTAACAGTACCCAGCCCAAACACTGTAGGAGCAGTTATATGAGGACCAAAATGGTGTTTACACTGTGCATCCGACTTTTACATGTGCTATTACAGCGATATTATCTGCATTATTCAGTTCACCTGTCAGTCATTAGTGTTTTTACACTAATGACTGACAGGTGACCTGACAATTTCAATAACAAGAAGATAATATTGCAAAAGTTTGTATAACTGCTTTTATTCGCAGTGCCATAGTATCTAAGGGCAACATTTGCTACTGTGTTACTTTGAATCATTGTTCTTCTTGTCTCTGATCAGGATCAATGCATTTCACTGGCATGGTCCAACAGGATGCTGTAGGTGTGTATCCTGCTCACAAATGCTCAATAACCTGCTTATGCAACGCTCCAATTACAAGCAGGGCTGATTGATTACAGTGCACAGACCCAATGTGTTGTGATTAAAAACTGGATCCAAGCAGTCGATTCAGTTTTGTTGGAGAGCCAGCATTAAATATAGTACCTCCATTTTAAACCTATTGTTCAAATACAGCAAAAATGCTTCCCACTTTCATATTTCCTCTGGTGTATTTTAACAACACTGATAACAGTAAAGGACTAGTGCAATATCTGGGGCAGTTACAGTAATGTGTGACATAGGATTCTGTCATAGTGTCTACATGAGCATGTGACCTCTTTTGGGAAGTAACACAAAGTGACACAAATAGTCTCAGTTTATTATTGGTTTTTGTATCATGCGTTCATCATTGTATACATTGTCAAGACTTATTTAGAAATTGGCCCACATACATGCCATTTAAATGTGCCCACATCCCAGAGAAAGCATACCAAATGTGTACTTGCTTAACACTGTTAGAAATTATTGTTGGGTTTCAGATGGCATCATAACATTATATAGGCCAGTAATATTTAATACAGATGGAAGGCAGCTAAAATGTATATGATTAAAATGCAGAATGTTGTTGTTCTTGGGTCTAGTCACTAATAAAAATCATCAGGTTCAACATTTGTGAATTTCCCAGTGAGATATTAATGGCAAGGTGCAATGTTATCAACAGGGAAATCTGGCTGTTGCCCCTATGTGGGAGTGTGACATCATCACATTCTAGAGTCTGAAAGCCACTGATACTACTCTTTCTACTAGTAAGTAAAACTGCATAATAAATAATGGACTATACTCCTATGGATCAAGATCATTTGGCTAATCAATAAACGTGATTATACATGTCATTCAATACTATAAAAGAATAATTGTAAGTAATTTCAATTCAATCTAAACTCCAAAAAGCAAACCTAAATGTAAAGTACTTTCTTGCTGTTTATGTCTAAATAACTTGTAGTCTATGTATTGGACCATATGAATGAAAGATTTCAGTGTTGTTTGGTCAGATGCCAATAATTGTGAATAACTGTAAAATCTTGACGTTTATTCCCACAAAATTCCCACACAAACATATGATATTGTGACTAATATAGTGACTAAAATCTGATATTATCACTCCAGCTAAAGATATACAAAGTGCTTTAGTACCCCTGTCAATATCCTGTGTTTCAGTAGGATCACAGTTCTCACCGTGAGGACAAGCTTGGTTTGCCACTCTTGCTGCAGCTGGTGTAGATTCCCGGGCCATCGTCAAAGAAACTGCCCAGTGCCAACTTCTGCCTGATGGACTCTCTCTCATTCTTTTGGGCCTGCAACACAACACATATTTTTATACAACTCAACCAATCAAGGTTGAAGTCACTTGTCGTCATAGCAACCTAGAGCAATTGATCTAAATATACCTTAGTACACACTTCATAACTCTCTCTCTCTCTTACAGACAGCAATGTGCAAAAATAGACAAGCTGTTACCTTGTTACTCTGACATTAAAAAAAAAAGTGCCTGTATAAAAATAGCACTGGCCTCCTTTTATATTCCAGTAAGAGGCTCATTTTAACAAGCTTTAGTAAAAAAAAAATGCTGACTCAGATGAAGATGAGCGACGCTATGCTTACAGTTGTTATCATTCACATGACCACCAGGAGGCAATGTTGTCTCAATGAATATTCCTACCACTGAGGTACAAGATACACATTCAGGAAGTCTCTGCTTTATTGTGTCATATCTTGAAAAAAAAAAACAAACAAACCTGAAAATAGTTGGAAATTAAAATATAACTATGATGCAGAAGTGGAAAGAAATATGGTACGTTTTAATCATCAGCTTCTAATAAATGAGCAAATGAGTTATTTGCAAAACAGGCTGCAAGCTTGTCAAAGTAGGAGTAGACAAAGAATTTTACAAATACTGACATTACTGGATTCTTTCCAGTCTTGCTTGCACCTCTGCTGTCACTCCCACTCATTGCACTCATCTCCTTCACTGAAGGAGTGGCTGTGTCTCTGGACAATTTTGAGCAGGCATTTGGTGAGAATACCTCCAAACAAGGACACATTTACATAATCCCACACACACAAGACATGAGACTCACTGTAGAGGTCAATGTGTCACTGCTCAAATAGGTATTTGAATCATGGTCAAGAATCAACAATATCTGCAAAATGTAATGTAAAGGATTGTGTAGCCTAAATACTTTGTCAGCTATTTTGGTGTACAAATACACTGTGAGCAGTTTTAACTGGCCTTTTATTGTTCTGTGTTGTCTTTTTATAATGTTTTGTACTTGTGTTACCTGCCTAGGGACAACCGATGGAAACTAGCAGAACTACTAGAACCGTTGCTATAGTCTGGCATATTTACACAGATTTAAAAAAAAATTATTAATATACATTGTCCCTATCAAATAAATAAATACATAGATTTGAAGTGGCACGATAGTGTGTTTGGTTACATTGTATAATTATACTGACATGTGCCATATTTATTTATTAAACCATTTCACATCTCATCTAAAATGGTATCTTTCAGAGTATACACAATATTGAATGATGCCAGCATCCAAAAATATGTTATATTGTTAGATCTGTATAAATAAACCTCCCTGATCTTGTGGAATGTGCTGCCTGCTGCAAACACTGGCAGGTCTTGACAGTTGTTTTACATTACCTAACACATTAAGCATTACCATTAACATTACATCTTAGACCACGGACAAACACACACTCACAGCCAACTGGTATCACACAGCAATTAAAGCAGCATAAACCTTCAGTCTGCTGCCTCTTGGATTTTAAGTCTACCCCTGAGTCAAAACCATTAGATTATATCACACTGCATATGTCTCTGTAGTGATTAAAACTGCTAATAAATTCATAAGGATTTTAAAACTGAGATCAAATACATGTGACAAGTCTAAACTATGGTGATTAGGAATCTGAACCTGAAGAACCTTTTAAAGAAATTCTAGTTTTCTGACATCACGCATATTTTCATATAATGTAACAGTACCCTGAAATGAGTAAAAGTTTTGGTTATTCTTTCCACTGTGAGTAAGTGCACACAATCCAAGCTTCATATTGACTAATGGATTTGGACATTTGAGATATGATTTATTTTGATCATAACATTTTTGTGGTCATTTCTAAATATATATAAAAAAAAATATCATAGTTTTGTCCAATTACTCAAAATCATAAATCACCTCTATTTTAAAGCGATATTCCACATAAATCATTAGTTCAGGGCCTCTTACATAATCCAAGATGGCGGCAGTGGACTCAGTATGTGACACCTGCCTGACAACAGTGCTTCCTGTGTGTGTGTAAACATCATCTGTTATACCGTTTGCTGTTTGTGTGGAGAGCTGTGAGGCTAAAGCAGCTCTGATGAAAGTGCCGTAAAACATTTATGAAGGTGCAAAAGATGACACACAGACACAGAGGGCCACACTAAAGTGAATGCAAATGCCTTGACTGGGATTACACCAGTCAGTTAAATGTATACAGCTAACAGAAGGCATGTCATCACTGAGCTGATAGTTGCTCAAATATCTGGCAATTTATATCTATTTCAAATAGATATATACACACCTAAAAGAGTACTGTACTGAGCTGATTGATGTAGTATTGTCACAATAGGCCTTAATAGGCACAATATCCTATAACGATTTCAATACCACAGAGATACAATACAATACAATGTAATTTTCCACACAAAATGATATTCGTTTCTTTGATATTACTATGTGGTTTTAGGCTGGTTTTAAATCAAGACCTAAAGATCTAAAACTCTTCAGGAAAAAAATCCAGATTTAGGCTGGTTTTAAATCAAGACTAGAGAAAACTCTTCAGGAAAAAAATCCAGATTTGTTCCACTTCAATCTCAATCCAATATCTAGTTTTGAAATCAATTAATAACTGATTCTTTTTTTTAAGACAATCCTTGAAAGATGTTTACTTTTAATCATCTGAATTACATTTTATTTAACATGTAACAAGACTCAAAGAAACTAGGTTTTTTCATTTTCTGGCTTCAAACACTGGCGGCTGTTGATCTCCAAATTAGATTGGGGGCAACACAATTGGCCTAATTTGTGTTTTCCCACAAATTCACCAGGCAATTTCCTCATGTGAAAAGGCCTCATTGACAAAGACATTTAGCCCTCGACTCTGCAGCACAAGTGCTCGTTTGCTGGCTCACAGGGGCGATTTGGTCCTGTCAATATGTGGAGGGGTGCTGTCTTTGAGCCCTCAAATCTTCCCCTTAGAAATCCATCTTAGAGAGAGAAGACGGATGTAATTATGTGTGCGCGTCCCTGCCCTAATTTGTTAGCTCTTGTGTAAAGAAATAGTTTTGGGTTTTAAAGGGAAATAAATGTGCCCCTAATTTCATTTCATGGTTTAGTTTTGATTTCAATCTTTGTGATTTATCACATTTTGAAAAGGTCAATTTAGGTATGTCCAATTTTTTTTTTACTTGAATTGTATTTCCAGAGTGGCTTTGAGATTTAAAGGTCCTCAAAATCATAATTATCAAATAGCAATGGCTACAATTATTTCAAATGTTCTCTGCAATGTATCCTGTCTTTTTTATAAAAAAATCTGTATCTGTAGTTTAGACCTCTACAAATATGGGATTCTTGTATTAGTTTATCAGTTTGTATTTCAGTCTTCTCTCAAATGTTAATGCTCCTGGAGTTAATTACAATGTGCACTCTAAACAAACTATAATCTTGATAATTATAAAATTGTGCAGTCACATATTCTAGAATTAAACCACCCAAAAACACAGCAAGAACTATTAGCATGCTTGAGTTATGAAAGAAAGACAATAGTACTAACGACAGCATTGCAGTGGGGCTGTTTTCTAGCAGGCTAGAGGAGTGTGTTGTGGAAAACGTGGAGAGGAAAGCTCAGATTTGCTATCCAGTGTTGACAGCAAGCTGCAGTTGAGGGCACAGCTTTGCAAACAAGGTCAACGTGTCTTTGTTTTTCTGTTGTGTCTGTCCTCACACTCTGAGAACCTAACCAAATCTCTTCGCCATTTTAGACTGGGCCAAATATATATCTCTTACAGGAATTTCTATAAACCCTATTATTGTATTCACTCCTCGAACTGCAATGAAGCCTATGCTCTGGAAACATGTCTGTCTATGCAGCACCACATTCCTTCCCAGATAAGGGGCCTGACCTTTGACCTCTCGGGCGGCTCAGCCTCAGGTCATTGTAAGGTTGCTCCTGTCACTCAGATTGAAAAGAATGACTGCCTACTGCACCTGTGAGTTGTGTGTAGTAGAGGGGGTGGTGCGTACATAAGAAGCATGAAGTGGGTTTAGACAAGACAATGATCACTCCCTGTGATCAAATTCTCCTGAAGTGTGGGAGAAATGAGGGGACCAAAGGAATGTCGTTTGCCCCTCCAAAAAATACTGGGGAAGTTCCGTTACCACATTGTGTTCTGGCATTGCTGTCATAATGGACATTGTATAAGGTTCCATACATAACTGCTCTGGTCACACCAAAAGTTAAAGACAAAACTTATAATGATGAAGTTAAGCAACCATAAAAAACGTTTGCTTATGTTCGCTTAAAATTCTTCGTCAATTCTCCGAGTCTAAAAGTGTTTAAAGTTTTGTTATGTGATGTACCTCTTTGTAGTCATCGTTTACGAAGAGCCCCGATGTTTGACTTACGTCCTCCCCTCCACATGAGTCCATTGTGTCCACAGCCCTCATCTTATTCCTCCTGATCGGGTCCTGTCTAAACTTCAGCTCAAATCCACTTTACATCCAATCAGTCTGCATTATATTCCATTCATTTGTTTCCATAGTTCAAAATTCAACCAACAAATCCTCTGGTATATTGGCTTCTAGCTCATGCTGTGACCAAAATTCTTGTCCACTTGCATAGCTGGCTGGTCTGGCTGTGCTCTGTCTGCATGCCTCTCTCACAGGGCTGAGAAAGCACACAGTGACCAGAGGTAAGCCCCCTTTAGACCCTCCCAACCTTCCACCCTCTGCTCACAGCCAGGTTGAGTTTTTACACAGAGTTTTTACACAGTTTCCTGGTCTGACATGAGGGCAGCAGGTGTGCACAGACAGTTCATACACAGGGTCTTCTCTGAGGTAAAGCGGCTAGAATAAAGTCAGAATACAATTCACTGTACAGAAGACAAGCATTGTAGTATAGTTTATACTTTCAAAGAACTAAAAACACAGAAAAAACACTAGTCCTTTCTTGTAGTTGTAAAGACAGTGCCCAGACCTCCACAAGACAGGGTTAAGTTTTATTCATGGCCACATTAATGACAGATCCAAAGAAAGAAAGAAAATTAGATATATAAAAACAAAATAAGAAAAAAACATGTCCTAAAAGATCACTGCAGATCATACAATGGAATCATATAATTTAAGGATTTGAATTATAACAGATTTTCTTTTCTATTGCACCATATATTATAGTGCATTGGCTTATGACTCATTCGACTCATTTTCAAAATTAAATTCAAATTTATTAAAGCTAAAATGTTGTTAATTGCACTTTCCAGGCAGCACTAAAACTTTGCACAATCCTGCAGTTATATTGCAAACATTTCAACTTTGTATTTGAGAACTATAAAGCAGCTTACATGTTGGAGTGAACTCCACACTTTCATAGCTTAGCAGTAACTGTGCTGCTTTCCTGTTCCTGGCTAAAAGAATGCATTGACTCTAAAGACAAACCTGGGACCAGCCTGAATAAACCAGTACAATGGTCCATTAGTCAGGGAGTCAGTGGGTCTCTCACATACACACAACACCCGGCCCTTCATCACAGACTTACATTTTCAATGTGAGCTCTCTGCGCCGTGTAATGATCTCATCTTTGTGAGACACTATCGACCCATGACTCATATATTTGTCATAGCTGCCCAGATGGAAAATTACCTCTACAAATGACCAGCAAGTAAAAAAAAACATTACACACATTCACATTAACTGTGATTAGTTCATCAAACAATAAATGAATGTATCATGACTATGACTAACTATGGGATCTGTCCTCAGTGATGGAATAGACCCTAACTAGCAATAGTAAAAATGTAATAGCTAGACCCAGAATCAAAACACAAAATTGTCCAATTCAGGCCCACTATAATTCTGAAATAAATTGTTAATATTATAAATATAAATATAAAATTAATATTGTGATCTCATCAATATTGTACACACACACACACACACACACACACACACACACACTACTGTACATATACACTCACTGAGTCTTAAAGTTCTTAATTGCCCTATTGGCATAGTTTTGTCCTGATGGTTCTTTACTAATCCCCCCATAACAACTAATGCTACTAATTTCTTTTCTAGACACTCTAGATAATTAAGTCATTTCATACATTATTCATTCACTTCTCAGTCACTCATGGTGATAAGATATTTCTGTAGCCAAAGCTGCCTGGGGCAAACTGTCAGAAATGACAACAGTCAGAAATGACAACAGCCCTTACATAGAGCTGCACGTATGTTTGGCAAAGGACATAATGACAATAGTTGGAGCTATACTAATGTGTGCTCAACCAACCGACTCATCAAAACAAGAACAAATACTTTGACAATGATTTTCGATTGTTCTTTTTTATATATCTAATGCATCTACAAATATAATGTAGGCTATTCGTTTAAAAAGCAAGTACTCAAGTGGTTACTCTTCTTAACATACTGTTTCTCAATTTTTACATTTACAGCAACAGAACCACAAAGGCAACATAAAAAAGCTTTCAACATTACCAACTTGCACTACATTTCATGCAATATGCAAAACTCCAACATCCATCAGGCCTTTAGAGACCACAAGATTGACAGTGCAAAATAAAACAGAAATCTGGTGGGAGCCGTATCAGATAAAGGGTATAAATAGGCTGCCAGGAACACAGGGCTACGAGGGAGATGAGAGAAGAAACATGAGAGGAAAAAGACTGCCAAGTGATCCTGATGGTGAGTCACATTCATCTGTTGGAAGAAGCAGCTAGAACAGAGGTCGCAAATAATAAGAAAAAAATCCCATTTGCACAACAACTTCAAAGCTCTTGCCCCTTTTTACCAAAAACATGCACGAGGGATTGCACCGATAAGAGGAAGTGAGCTGGATTGAGAGTTGATCCCACGGGATTACGGGTGGACTAGAGTGAATTGTCTAGTCCAGAGAGACACTATAGGATGGGGAGCAATTTGTTACGGGGAGTAGAGTGGCCCATTTGGTGATGTAGTTTCATTACACAGGCTGATCTCATACACACAGTTAAGTCAGGAGTTTTGAGATTTGGGATGCTTATAAAATATATGACATTAAATTGCACTCTCAGGTTGCAAAATTGTCTAAAGAGTTGCATATCAAGAATAAAGCCCTGTATGTAAGGTAGGGTTGTTAAAATATAGACCAGATACTAATCTATACTAAAACTAGTATTGAAAGTAGATAGTAGTTTAGCTAAGTATTGAAACGTTTCAACATTTTCTGATGTAGTGTGACCAAATGGTGAAATGAATTACTATTACTATTACTAACTATAATTAGTCAGTGTCTGTGTAATCCCTCAGTCGTCCAGATATGATCCATAGTAAAAGGAAAATTCAAATCTGTCTACTGGACAAAAAGTTGCTGGAGTGAAGACGTTTGACTGCTCATCCAAGCCACTTCTTCAGTTCTGGCCAGATTCTTATAATAAGTCAGTGTTAAAAAAAAAAAATACAATAAGCGTGTTTATTCACAATGGCATCAAATGAGTAATGAGTATCAAGCTTTACACCAAGTAGGTCTATCAAAATTGTGTTTGAAATTTAAGTATCATGAAAACCCGAATGGAAGGGTATGTGTAGCTGAATATTACAAGCAGTAACTGGGAGAGAAACTGCACCGTGACAGTGGCGTATTGTTCCAAGTGAACAGAGGGAGACTGTGGGAGAGGGTTCCTGGCACCTCCTGTGAGACAGCTCCGAGGCCAATGGGACTAACTCTGTGCCATGTTTACTTCAAATGCACCTCCACGTATTCACTGTCCATAGTCAGTGGGCACAATACCTCCTGTTACATTCAAGCTATTTCCTGGTACATACAAAAAGAAACATTTTTATTTTGGGTAATGGACAAAAAAAGAAAAGCTGCTGCTCCTATGGCAACGTGGTGAGAATTTTGCCATGGTGATGTTCTGCGTTCTAAACAAATTGGGTAGTAAAAGGAGCAGAAGGAGGGCAGACCACCAGGAGCACAGAGGGGAATGGAAAGCACAACACTGGCTCAAAGAGATGGAATTCCACTGTTACTTTTAGTCAGAATAGAGACAGGACAATTAGCCATGACTGAGAGGGCTAAAATATGAATATGTCTGGGTTTATGTTGATCAAAGTTTGAGAACAGAATAAAAAGTATCTTTGAGAGCACAGAGCAACTTATCATCTGTCAAACCCTCCTTAATGGATTTTAGGAAGGTCTGAACAATTATAAAACACATCTTACTGCAATTTCTGAAAAAGTTTAAAATTCATGATTTTGTGCACATTTTAGTAGTATTATGAGACACACAGAAATATGTGTTTTCCTTCCTAAAGTATATTTTCCTTTTTATACAATAAGATTACAATACTGTCTTGTTTGTAGAGGACATTACTTAAACAATTATAACCTTTGCGACTATTCAAAAAGCAATTTCAATTCTCTCTCTGTTCAGTCTTTCAATGTGGCCCTGCTGTTGTATCTAAGCTTATGCTCATTTATAATTCATAGGACCACACCTCACATACACTGCTCCAGTTCAGAACAGCACCCACGCACTCTCCACTCTCCACATTCAGCTCCTGTAGGCTCCTGCTCTAATGTTCACGCTCCCGCACATGACAAGGTGTGGCCAAGCCTGATAAATCTCCCCATCATCTCCAGAACCACTGTACCACTGCGGCCCACTGCTCGGAGAGATTTATACATTAACATGAGAATGTGGAAGAGGAACAGGCTGACATATGGAGACCTCAGCCTGCAGGAACACACCAATTAATTACATCAAGTGCACGATGAAATACATGTCTGCTTCTTCATGGTTTAGGCTCTTTTGTTAATGCTCACCATGAGTTTGACTTTTGACATTGTTAGTAGCTGCTAGCAACATAGGTACATATTACAAATCTAATATGTACCTTGTATGGGGCATTGGAATATATAAACTGAGTTGAATTATGAAGATTATGTTGTATGGAATGTAACAGATCAAGTTATAGTTTTGAAACACACAGAATGAAATATTATCAAATCTTTGTATTTGTTTTCAGACTTTATAATAGGCAAGAATTCACATTTTTATCCATCATATAACAATCGACAACCCAAATATCTTTAACTAATCATCTATAGCCTTCAAATGATCAAGCTTCAATGTAATTGGCTAATTATACTGGTAGATGATAGTGAGGTGGAACCAGAGGTCAGAAGTCATATTTTATTTTTCTCTTTTACCTCAAACCAATATAAAAGTAACACTTATTCAATTTACCTATGCCTACTTTTTCTTCTATATAAACCTCATATATCTACCTCATTCCCCCTCTCTCCGTCTCGGTGTGTGTATGATATAGTGGTTGCGTGTGTGAGGGGCGCTGTCTGCCCGTTGCCTGGATACTGCTCTAATTGAGGGGCCTCCGGAGAGTCAGTGTTATCTCAGCCTCAGCCCTGCGTGCAGCTCTTTCTTCCACCCATTCTCCATGTTTCAAACAACTTCCTGCGCTCTCCGATACACTCAAACTTTATCTGCCATCAGCCCGTCTTTCTATTCACCATAATTAAACTCATGTCAAAGATATTTCTACAATATCATGAACCACAATGTAACCCACGGTACTCATTTATAATAGGAGCAAATACAATGGGTGCTTTTGCTCTTATTCTGCGCTTTCACTGTCTTGCAGGGAAAGATTCTTCCAACTGATATCTCTCTGCACTAGGATTTATGTGAAAAAGATATCAGGAAATACTTAACCAGTGATAAGCACAAATAGGTAAAACTAAATTTAACTTTTGAAAGATTTGTTTCAAAAACTACAGATTATCATTTGGATTTGGTAACTGGACAATAAAGTGTTAGCGCTGTGCTAGCTAAAATGTTAAAATCAGTGAAACTTACAACAAATGTATTTTTTCTCACTATTGAGTATATCAGATGCTCATCTCGACACCCTTCTCTCCCTGTAGATGTTGGTAGCATTATAGCAAAACATTTGTACTTCTGTTCTTGACCACTTTTGGATGCAATAAAGGCCATAATCACTACTACAATACTTTACATTCATTATTTAAAGTTGTGGTTCTCAGTTTCAGTGATCTCCCACTCAATATCACCAAGAGATGAGTTTAAAGTCAATGATCTTTTTGTGCCGGTCACAAGCCTTGAAAAAAGAGCTACACCAAAGCAATAGGCCACATACTTGGACAATTTCCTGTGATTAAGGAAAAAGCAAAAAGGAAAGATATACTAAAATCAAAGGGCAACTTCATGGTCAGACATTATGTTGACTAAATGCATGTTGAAGTTTGACACTTCAAGGCTTCTATGCATCACTCCTGCTTTCATACCCTCTCTCTCTCGACACTCTTTTTCCACGTTTCTTGCAACATTCTGCTCATGTTTTCCTGCCTTTCATCACCATAGCATGCTCCCACACTCCCGCTCACTCTTCAACAATGCCTTCAGAGCTATAACAGAAACACACATAGCTCTATACTGTTGCAATATGCTTTAGTCACGACTCTTGAATTAACTAGAGATTTTTTTAAACGCAGGATGCTATCAGACATCATTGTAAGAGCAAGGCAACCGCTGAAAACAAGATTTCATTTAAAAAAGATTTCAAAGTTTGTGGTCTAATTACATTACAGAGGTATGAGGTAGGACATAATTCTAGTGCTAGGTCAACCAATGCATCAAAGGAGCATGCCAACTTTCTGAATGGCGAAATGAAGATGATGAATTCCCAAAACCACAAGATAAAATTGCAATATATATCAAGCAACTACCTGATAGGAACAGTTTTCTTGGTGGACCATCGTTCACAGCATCCTAAAGCAGAGCTGGCAGAGCGGTATGTAGATGGATTAGGGCTCTGATAGAATTCCCAGCCCTGCGGTGGTATTCCGGCAGTGAGGAGGCGGAGGAGAAGGAGGAGGGAGGGAGAGAGGTTCCACCCAGTTCTTGATCTAACTCAAAATCACTTCTCCTGTCTGTCAAGTTGTCCAAGTCCAATGCTGTGTTGTCTTTTTTGGTTGTATTTTTGATCTGCGCATTTGTCAAGAGGAAAGGGTGTGTTTTTGTGCAGCTTATCCCAAAAGCAGAGAGAGAGCGAAAGAGTGAGAGAGAGGGAGGGAGAGCAGTGGGATGTGGGCGGTCCTGTCTGGTGTTGGCTGGACAGGAGGCGGGGCTTATTAAAGGACTGTGTGTGTAAAGCAGGGGGGACAGGAAGGCTATGGAAAATAAAAGAAAAGGGGGTGGGAGGGGGGAGGAGCAGGTCAGGGTTAGGAGGTGACTCTGGAATGCTGCCAGACAGAGCCACCGGAAGCAAAAGGAAAAAGGGCATTCTTTGATGCTAATCTTAGATAGGGATACAGGGAAGTACTATCTGTGTTTGATAAGAAATGACTCAAAACTATCTCATATGATAAATACATAATACATTGGAAATATGAAGATATGAATACTAGAGAGAGTTGCAGAGACGGGAAACCAAAGTCCTTATGTTAGAGACATCGAATACACTAGTTATAAGTTAGATACTTGACAATTCAAAATATGACTATATGATTTTAATATGACTTTAAAAAAATGTCAAAAAGAAGAATCAGACTTTTATTAAATTGCCAGGAAAGGTCATTAATAGCACAAGGTTTCAGTCTTTTTGGTTCGTAAAGTGAATCCCTATTTTACAACCTGGTAATGCCTTGGTGGAGGTCTATGCTTGCTGAGTTATTCCAGTATTTGTTTGGCTCACTCTCATGGGTTTGCTGGATTATAATCTGACTGGGCACAGATGGCAGGCTTACGTACAGTATAAGGCACAAACAGCCAACCTCCACCATAATCTCTGCCAGCCTCCCTGTTATTGTTTGTGTCACAACCACCAAGGCTACAAGTTCATCCCTCTCTTGGA
Organism: Periophthalmodon schlosseri; assembly: GCA_000787095.1. Lineage (NCBI taxonomy): Eukaryota > Metazoa > Chordata > Actinopteri > Gobiiformes > Gobiidae > Periophthalmodon > Periophthalmodon schlosseri. Next base: position 31,042 of record KN479715.1, read on the forward strand.
GCTGTATCACATTGCGTTACTGCTATTTAAAATGTACCACAAACTTAAATCATTTTGAAAAAGCATTGTATGTGTCTTATAGACTCTTACTCTATGGTAGTGATTGCACTTTATAAAAACTACACTATTTACAGCCTTAATGAAGACCTAAAGAAAAACATGTTTATTAAGAATGATCCAGGTGTAGTAACTAGGGTTCAGGCAAGTAGTTATTAAGTCTGAATCATTTGTTCCTTATAAATAGTCTTTCTCCATGCTTTAAGGCTAATTAAGGTGTAGTTATTATAAAGTGTTACCCACTTTGGTATATTACACTATAAACAGTAAGTACAAGATTCGG
>KN479715.1:31444-64680 GCA_000787095.1 Periophthalmodon schlosseri
GATCAAATTCTGTTGATGTCTTTTTGTCAAGATGGCTGCCCGCCTCCTGTTTCCTGCTCTCTCCTCTTCTCTCCTCAGCCCAAATCCTTCTGTCCATTATTGATCTGTTCGTGTGACGGAGCATTTCCGATAAGACCACTCCAGGTTTTAATGACCTGGAAGCTCTGATCCCTGCGCTCACACACTGCTTCTCTCCACAGTGTCTGTGAACCACCAAGATACCAAGGCTATAAGACCGAGAGAGAAAAAGTAGTTTTTAAAGTACATTGGGCATCAGAGAGGATTTCTGAAGCTTATCTGGAGTTTACTAATATACAAAGGATAGTGGTGAGAAACTGCAAATGCCTGAAGCAATATAGCTTCTGAGATTTTCTGTCTATAATGGTTGTTTTTTTGTATACAACAGAAGGTGCAAAATTTCTGCCTACTAGTGGTCTAAGAAGGGAAACAGTGTGGACTTTAAAAACATGGAGGGGCACTCTCTTAAATACCACCAAATCATGCAGTGGAACTGTTTTGAGTTGTGGTAATTCAATTAAACTAATTCTGTGTATGTTGTTCATGAGTAAAAATTTAACTTAAACGTAAGAAAGCATAACATAGAACCTCTGGGGATAGAAATGATTTGCCTCTCCTTTACAATAGTACAATAAGACAATATAACTGGTTACAGAACAACACTGGAGGCCTCTATGAATACAAATAGGACTAGCTCCTTTATCTCAGTGAAGCGCATTAACTCTCTATACACACACGAGAAACTTTGATATCCAACATCTGTGAGCCATGCTTTGATACAAGAAAGCGCAGCATCCTCCTCCTCTGCTCCATCTCCATGGCAGCAGTCAATTGGAGACCTCCGTGACCTTCACACAAATGTCAAGGTGACTACCTGAGGCAGAGACCAGTACCTGCCTGTTTATGCACACGCTTAACGGTCAAATACTATGGAAGCTAGACTATGACTGTTGTTTGTCAGAAATAACTTACACAGACAAATCTTTTTGAGTCCACCACATTTATAAAACTACTTGTCACATTGCAGGAATATTAAATACTACAATGCAACGTCTAAAATAATTTTAAATTAATAATGTTTTCTTTTTAGGAACACAACGATACCAACCAAATACAGTGATAATGCAAGTGTCCTAAAAATTGAAGCGATATTGAAGAAAGATTATTAAGTAGAGATGGAGTCTGCCTCCCACACACAGCCCACAGTCTGTTACTCTGAGCTGTAGAGAAGCGTTGAAACCACTTCAAACTAACGTCATCCCAACATTCAGTGTAAAAATACGGCTGTTATGTGCCACTGTTACTCTGAGGGGGTTGTGGGCTCTGATCCTTCACTGCACATCAGAACAGTGCTCATGAGGCCCTGTGTGTATTTTGCTCAGCTTGTGCATATTTATGAAAGCAATGAATAGTGCATGAAAAGCGTAGTGATCAGAGCAAGAAGCAAAATGACGAACTTTAGGGAGTTTGGGAAAATGATGTAGGTGAATAAAGTACACTTAGAGATATCAATGTGAAATCATTCCTGTAGATTACAGATTTTTTCCTGGATCCAAATCTAATGGACTGAAATGAACCAGATTTAAATTTTAAAAACGTACACAGCATAAATATCAAAATCACTCATGAGTAATTTTCTAGCTAGAGTTGACTAAAATTTTGCACATGCCTCGGTATGCCTAATAAGATGTTTGTGTGGGGGAAAAACAAAGGCTATTCACCCAAATACTGATGACAAATGAATTGGGCCAGAAAACTATGAAAAGCAAAATGCAGTTGGTTTCAGATGCCACAACTTAAATTACACCCAAAACTTAAATTATAGTCCTTGAAACCTCAATTTAACTTAATTACAGTTATTTGAGTATTATTTCTTAATTATTATTTTCACCTCAGAATGCCAGTCACGCAGTGCCACCTCCCTCTAGCACTGCGTCTTCTGCCAAGATGCTCTCCCCCCTCTGCCTGTCCATTCTGCATGCAAGTGTCTGGCCCCTCCCCAGCCCGTCTCCGCCCCAGCAGGGCCCGTGGAGCACAGATGCTTTTAGTGAGGTGACATTTGTGAGTGCAGAGGAGCCGTGCATAAGAAAGCAGGTTGTGTCAGTGTGACACCGAAGCTAGGCAGTAATGAGCCAGGGCTGACAGGAGGCCACCGGGAAGGGTCCTGTCGAATATTCTACCATTGCCAGACTGTATATTTACTTGGACAAATACATTTATTTTCTTTCATTCTTCATCAATTGTCTGAATAATAATGATCCCTGTTATTTTGCAGCATGAGAAATGCTGTTGTAATAAATATTCAGATCAAGTTTCTTATATATTTGGAGTGAAAATAACTGTACTTCTCAATCCAATTTCTGTGATTATTTAAATGTGCACTCTTTAACGTTTTGGAGGAACACCTGCTTCTCTCCATGGAGCTGTCATTGCTGTGCACAGAATGTTCCACAGTATGGCATTAAACATATCTATCTCCATGGAGACAACAAAAAGGTCAAACCAAGTTACAGGTTACATTTGTGAAGAGTAAGAATGTGTGAGTGAGTAAGAATGAGTAAGAATGCCTGATTTCATGTGAGGTAATATGTGAATTGTATAACCTTGCGCATGTCTTGTTACATCTGTCAATTGTATTTTTGCAGTATGGGAATGCATATCTTTGTAAGTGCTCTGTAATTTTTCTCCTCAGCTGCAGATGAAGCTCATATGAATTAGAACAGGCCCTTATGTCTCTCTCCCTCTCCACACACTTACAATAAAACCCACAAACCTCAGTCTCACGAAGCAGGCCTATGGACACAGGACGACCCCTGTGGTGCTGCAGTGAACAGGTTTTGAACATGGTCTGTATTTAAAATGCAGCGCCCTCCTCTCAGGCTCCCTCACACCCAAGCACGCTCTATAATTAGCAGGAGCAGGGATTTGTTTCATGTTTGTGGCCACTGTGCTCCACCCTGTAAATACACACGCACATATACAGGAGGGGTACGTTTTTAGAAGGTTGAAAAAGGACAAATGGAATGTAAAGGAAAAACTATGGATCCTATCATACTGATTTTAGAAACTCAAGGTTATAGTTATGAAAGCTTAAAATAGCCTGAAACAACTGCATATAAAGTATAGCCTTGTCTTTGTTATGGCTTACAGCATATATAGCGCAACGAGCAGTGGTTTTAATGAGGACAGAGGCTTACAGCATAGTCCAAAGTGGAAAGTGAGCGTAATAACAATTTCATAACTTATATGAAACACTACTACTACTATTCAAGACCTTGTTGAGCACTTTTAGTGGTGTTTGATGCAGAATATTTTTGTCAGCTTAGTTCTGTCTTTTATTTCAACATTTTATGTGCTTTGTCCTTTTGTTCTGAAAAATGTATGTATGTATACAAAATTAAAATAACTTAAAAGGAATTTGCAAAGTATTTAGAAACTTTACATTGTTAAAGAAAGTAAGTTACAGCCACTCAACTTTAACACATGAGTTGAAATTAGACCATCTATTTTCTCTTTGCCAATTTCGAGACGGCCTCCTTTTGTGCTGTAAACCTTGTTCCTTTCTCTTCAGCCCTGGCCTTATTTATACAGCCGGACCTCGCTGCGTGGCTTTTGTGGATGTGTGTTTTTATAGTGATGCTGAGCTTTGTAGACTGACAGAGCTTTAACGTTATGGCCGTCTTGTCGCAGGCTCCGACATAAATCCTGATTTCCTTCACAGCGTGCTCTGCCACTCACGGTCCTGCTCCTCTGTTTGAGAGTTTTCTTTTGGGCCAGAGGGGCGCCAGGAAAATAAGCCCCTGCTGTATTCTTGGTGAGAGAACATTAGGGCAATAATATTTTGTGACAGCATGAGGATAAGAACAATTAGCAAGTTTAGAAATGGCATCAGCTATGTTATGACTGCCTGTCTATTATTAGTGAAAATATGTGTCTCTTTTCATGTGTTTCCATCCAAGTTACCAAAAATATGGTCTTGTAATCACCAAACTGATCTCCATGGTATACAAATGTTGTTCGCTCCTTTGGGCTTTGGGGAAAAGGTGCACTATGTTACATTTTTGGTGAAGGGTCTGTCACCTGCTTGTCTCCATGGATATGTTCTTATTGCTTTGTCTGAAATGTTCCACAGTACCAGTATGGGATTAAACTATTTCCATGAAGACAAAGGTGGTGCTTAGGCATGGGACGGTATTGAAATTTGGTGTCACGATTATCATAGTCAAAATAATTGCAATTAATGATTATATCACAATAATTATTGTTGCTGACAGTTTAAAAATGTGATGAATATGAATAATTACCATTTTAATATTATGAATAGGTTCCATATTTAAACAGCTGTTAAAGTAAACAACAGTGATCTAGAGGAGATCATCAGGGAGAAGTAGTTTTTTTCTGCACATTCTGGTGACACAATGGCGAGTATCTTTGTTGGCGATTATCACGATTATATAAAAAATGCCATGAATGATTATTGTCAACGCTTTTTATCACGATAAACGATCTTATTGTTTATCGTCCCATCCCTAGTGGTGCTACCAGAGATGACATTAAGAGCTAACTAAAACTACCTGCAGCTCCAGAGAAATTAAACTTCATTATTATTGGTTAAAATCTACATGTCACTCACTAAAAACAATATTGCCAAAATATAATGTCACAGGGATCAGATCACGATTCATTTTTTATCAATATTTTGCCCACCCCTACGACAATATCTTATCTGTTCACTGGTGCACAACTTTTATAAAAACTGAATCAAATCCTTCACTCTGACTTTTTTATACAGTAAATTCATAGTAAATTTGAAGAGAATATATGGTAATTTTAACAAGAGCTACTATTAATAATAAAAACTACTACTGCTACTAACTATAAAAAAAAAAATCTGTTCATCACCTCACCTCTCGATGGCTGTAAAGTTAAAGTTCAGCCTGATCTGTACAGTCAGTCTCTGGGCATGTCTCAGGATGAATCAGAAGAAGGGCGTGCTTAGATGGTGGAGCACAAACATAAGTATGTGTACCTGGAGGCTGTGTCTTTACAACTATCCAACGAGCAAGTTCAGATTTCTGATTTTTACTGTTAATTGTTACTACGATGACATCATCCTACACAAACAGTCTAAAACCTCAGGCAACCCCATAGAAACTGCAAATTTTTTACTCACATTCAGTATGACCTATATCACTGTAATTAGACACAAATGACTAAATTGTACTTTGACACATGATAAGAACTTGGCTAGTTGTCCGGACAAACACTGCACTTCCTAGGATCTAGCGTAAGTTAGGATACACAATAGTTTGCATGAAGCACTCCAAACAATCCGACTTCAGCATTCACAGTGAGTAGTCCTTATTCCGTTTGACAGAATCTAACTTATAAGGCAAGAGCAAGAACCATACCTTGTGACCATCCTCTGTGTGATTATAGCCTTTTATGGGGCTGCGTTTGCCTATAACGCTCAAGTCTGTGAAACATGTTCATGAAAAATATTGAATGTCTTATATCATCATGTCTTATATTTGATGCAGCTGTAGTAGTAAAACATAACTTTTAAGAATGGCACATGCAAACTTGGTGTGCAAGTAAAATCTATATCCAAATGAGCACTACCACAAGGAAGAGTAATATGCATTTTGGTCCTGGAAAAGGGCAACCAAACATGAGGCTTAATGTTGAGAGTTGTGCTAGCACAAACCTGCTCTATCTATGGGACAAAAAACAACAACATATGCAGACAGATCTCCTCTTCTTCATGCATAACTTTTATCTTGAATACAACAGAAATATGCACTGACTTAAGCTATAATCTGCAAGAACTATGTGAAGTTATTTTAGCTTGTGGGCATAAATCTACTACAATATATTAAAATAAGACTGCGCAATACCTGAGTTAGGTGCCCAACTTGCTGTAAAGAATCCAACTTTAAGCTGAGTAGTCAACAGTCCACATAAAAACAAAAGAGAGATTTCCAAACATGAGTTCACTGTCTAAGCATCATGGCTGTAAAAGACTCTATGGTGAAGGCTGAGAGGGCGTGTGGTGTTTAAACTTGTACCACAATCACTCAGAGCCAAAGGGGCAGAACCAAAACAGCAAAGGACGTCTACACCTGGTCCAGGCCCACACTGTGACCCCTCCTACTTCCTGTTCATGAATACCTCCCATGCATTCGCTTCCTGCCACCATACAGAAGTGCATATTCCTTGTTTTTATTACCAGACTTTTTTTAAGCATAGTTTTTCCTATTCTGTGCCCCTTTTGGAATCACTTCAGAGTGTATTTATAGCAGTAATTCCCCTCCTCTTGGCCTCTCCTACGTGGCACAGTCTGAAGGTGGTAGTTATATTGTTAGACTTCAGTGGTTGGACTCAATCACAGAGTGCAGTGACGTCTATCCTTCTGTCTCTCTCAAACATGGAATCTCTTTAACTTTCACTGTATTCTCTTTTCAGTGGTCTGATTGTTGAGGTCAGTCTTCATGGTATATATATGTTGTTCGCTCCTTTGGACTGGGAAATTAGGTGTTTGTGTACAACAAATTTTACTTAACATTTATTTTATGCAAGCCACATTTAAAGGTGCACTATGTAACATTTTTGGTGGAGGGTTGTCACCTGCTTGTTTCCATGGACATGTCATTATTGCTTTGTCTGAAATGTTCCACAGTATGGGATTAAACTATTTCAATGAAGACAAATGTGGTACTACCAGTGAAAGTTACAGGTCAGATCGACCCAGCGACATCTCTATGGAAACAAACAAGTGGCGGACCTTAAACCAGAAAAGTTACACAGAGCACCTTTTTAAGAGAGCTAGAACATACAGACTCCACAGACTTCAAGCTTCTTAGAGTCTAAAATTACATGCACATTTGTGTATACTGGCTTGCTTGTACTTACAGATTGGCCTCCTCATTAGCCTTGAGTTTGTACATGGTAACCTCTGAGTTACTTGCATCATGTCAGGCTCAGATGTGAAGAAAAGAGCCAGTGACAACAGTCTGACAGAGGAGTGAGTGAGCTCCGAGCCTACTTTTTTTAAGCACACTTTACCCACGGGCTGTTTTTGAATGGTGTGACAGGGTAAAACTGGGTGTGTGCTCTGTGAGATTGAAAAAAAAAATACCCTACAGCCATGGATTTAATCACTTCCCAGCATGCACCTCAGCAGGTTTAAGAACAGCCGTGCGTGGAAATGACCCTCTCTCGTCCTCACCTCTGGACTGTCTTGAAGGAATAATATTATTGTTTAGCTTTCGAGGTGTACGGTTAATGTGAGGTTAGGATCAGTGTTACTTCTAGAGAGTTTAAGATCCCTAAGGGCCCCTCTGTGCCACGTGCCTCCTGAGTTCATTAGGACAAAATTACACAGAGGACGTCCCTCATGTCCCCTCCCTGGCCTCCACCCACAGCTGGTATGCAGATGTTGAGATTGCACTAGAACCCCTTTCATAGAGCGACCTGCACTGACATGTCTGGCTCATAAATATAGATGGGAGTTTAATATTTTAGAGCATTTTAACCCTAACCTTAAGCAGGCAATGGAAATGTTTGATTAAGAACCCACGCAAAAGTCACCTCTGTCATTCAAAACACAGATGTTTTAGGAGCTCAACTCAACCATGAAGATGTCTTTCCCTGGTACCCCGAGATCAGATAGACTCACCTCTCCATGCATCAGCATTCTCAACATAAAGCCTGAATGGTCTTTTAAAATATGTAACAAGGTTTAAATCCATTAGTCCTGTTTCTCATGAAGACAAACTAAGTCTGAAAATATTAAGAATTATGTCAAGATGTTTGATACACATGCAGGCAAAAAATCTTCAGTAAAAGCCTGTTGACTACCATTCACCAGCAGAAGGTCAATCAAGAAATTGTCCTTTTGAACTGTAGTGAAGAGGTCATAGAGGAATAAACACAAGGGAAGATAAGACATGGAGAGGTTAGATAATAAAGCTAAGTGTAAAAGAAATAACACAGTAACATCAATCTGGAATGGTTCCTATTGAAATCATTTGTGACGAGGAGAGGCTTTATGCATAGTATTGAAGTCTTATAAGATGTTTGTGAACTTAAAATTTGCAGCAAAAGGTATATAAGAGGATTATTACACCTGTTAGAGCTAACGTGTGATCTCTGTAGGTGTTTATATCTCATTCTATACTGATGTAAATGCTGTTTCAACAAACACAATTGTCAGTCTTTCTTCTTCCCCAGACATCATCCTACCTGAGCTGCTGTGACACTGGCACACATGGCTATATGGGCTAGAACTGTTTGTTTCTTAAGATATCGTCTTTCCTCCTGTGTCCCCTCCTCCCACCCCCCACTCCTCCACTGCATTCCTGACGTGCCTCAAGGAGACAGAGGGGGCCTCCAGGCACAAAACACACCAAACATTTACAATGACACCAAAATGCCCATTATCTTTGTGCATAGAGCATGTTACTTGGATACTAAAGAATAGCACGGGCTGCTCAAAGCTGAGAGGCAGAATGGTGAAACTTCATTTTTTTCCCTTACCCTCTAGTAAAATCACTTCTTTCACAAAGGCTTAAAATCCAATGAAAGGCACAGAAGTAGTTATTGTGTTAAATATGTCTTGTGGTGTCATCATATCACAACCAGGTTTCAGGATACTGAGCTTTCATGATACTGTTACTGAAAGGCCACAAAGGCCTCTGCCTCTACTTAAACTGGTGCAACAGTGACCTCTTCTGGTGGAAACATTACATAGCCACAACCCTCCATATGTTCACTGTATTAAAATAAGTTTGTTTGTATGCAATTTGGAATATATTTTTAAAGGTTTCTCTACATTCAGATTGGCTGTATTGTTGGACTTCCTGCATTGTTTGTACTTCCTGTTTGAGTCATGCTTCACTGCAGTAAGAACAACTCAATCTATATCCTGTCTGCCCCCTGCTGCCTCCGTTTCCCTTCAGCTGGGTCTCCAGGCCTCATCATGGTCAGGGTAATAGCTGTGCTTAGGACAACATTAACAGACTAATCCTCACTTATTTTAGCCAACATAACCTCATGTTTGTGGATCTGTCACAGATAACTGTAGGATTAACAGTCACCATAGCATCTGAACACTGATACACACATCCTCACAGAAGCTTACAGATGGACTGGAGCATGCAGACTTACTGAGGTGTAGTTGGTTTTGCCAGTCATGTAGTTATAGTTGTGGTTGAGGTTCTGGTTTTCCTGCTCTCTGCACTGCAGACCAGCCAGATGTCTCTCCAGAGCGGCCCAGTCCATGGTGGGCAGAGGCTCCTCCTCCACCCCCGGGTCCTGCCTATACCTCCCTGTGTGGCCCCCTGTCTCTGCTGCAGCCCTGGCATAGCGGCTCACTCGGGCCTGCCCTGAGCTGCGCTGTGAGGATATCTCTGTGCCCTCCTGTCCTGCTCCAAGAGGCTGCAGCTGGCTGCTGCGTGGCACAATCGTATTTCCATTCTGTTTAAGTTCCTCTGGGCTGGAATCGCCTGAGGCAGTATGTCCACTGGGGGTCAGGGGGTCTGGCACGGTCTTCATATCGTGCAGTCCATCTTCCATGCTGTGACTGTTCACAGTCTTTATGTAGCTCCCATCCTGATCATTGGCCCGATCACCACCTCCTCCACCCTCCTCTGGACCAGGGTGCTGTGAGGAACTATAGTTACCTCGGTACTCGCTCTCCCACTCCTCAATCACCTTCTTCTTGTAGTGCTGGTAGTCCTCGTCCTCCTCATAGTCCTCCAGAGCAGCCAGGTCGATGGAGGGGGAGCAGGGCGTCACCTTGTTGGAGTTTGACTCGGAGCTGGAGCGACTGGAGGCGTCGCTGCCCAGGTCCATGCCATCCTCCCGGTAATCCTGCAGCAAGGAAAGAAGGACAACAGTCAGACAGGGCCTCACAAGAGAAGATCTACAGCATGTAAAACACAGACGGGAACTTATGTTGAGTAGGTCTGAAATGGCCCTCCAATAACAGAGCACATCCTGTCTAAGAGGAAACACAGCTTCCTTTTGCAATGATTTTATCTACATTCCCTTGTTATTACATGAATGTTATTACATCTTTTGACAATAAAACAGCAATTGCTCATTATAAATATTTGTATTTCATTTCTTTCTTCACTTCTTTTAGTAAGAATACATCAATGAAATCCAAATGAGTAGGATTTTGTAGTAAAAGAAACATGGACAAAACATGACAAGGCTGTCAAGTTGTTTGCATCAGTCTGTCTAACCTTGACTTGAGCTCAACCATAGTAAATGATTAGTTCACAGCTAATGAAAATGTCTGTGTAGTTTACTACCATCACAAATCTCCATATGACTCTGGCCCCTTCTCAAAGGAATCCATCATTATTTGGAGAGTGCACTATTACAAAGATTCATATCACTTTTAATGGAAAGCAAAGAGTTGTAAAATTGTTGTAAAATTTACTTTAAGCAGGTGTGAATTATAGCCACAATAGTGTAACTACATCAGAAACCAGTGAGAAGCACACAGTTTAAATTTTGTTTTGCAATGTGAGATATATTATCGCAATATCTACATCATAAAACAGCAGCAATTTTTTGCAGTGAATACACAAAAATGCATTCATTTTGAGCCACACGACATAGCTGGTTGAACACTGCAGAATTATAGTTATTATATAGGCCTATTTACTGTTGTCCCACTTAGTTGAATAATATGCTGTTTTTTGTTTTTTTTTTAAATCTGGGCTACTGTGTTTGCACTAGGCTAGACAGAATGAAAAGGTGGATTACAAATCCCCCTTGAGATTATTTTCAGGGGTATGGTGGGGTATGTCTTTGACATAAAACCCCCACGAACCCTGAAGGGAGAGAAGGGGGTGTAGGGGCATATTTAGCACACACCTACTCAAGCCCCAGTCTTTACAATCTTATGACATAATAAACACACTTTAGACAGTAGTAGCCTCCTAGTCCTCATATCTTGATATTTCAGTCTGAAACTACGGCGTAAAACCATCTTACCCGAGTGTTCATGAACCGAGCCGGATCACTACGCGGTCACCAGTCTGAGTGGTACGTGCACCAGCCTTTTCATTCCTCTGCCTTCATCTCTCCTCAACCACTAAAAGTCAAATAAAGTGCATTCACGAGCAGGTTCGTCTCTCGTTAAGTCCACGGATCGTTTCACTCACACTCCACACAATCTCGTCGTCAGAAATCCTTTTCTTTTCTAGATAGTTTTCGCAGGTTCCGACAACACAAGAAGCGCTAACGTTGTTCCAGCTATTATCGTATCAACACGGCGGTCAAACAAGGCCGATTAAAAACAGTCAAATCATTTCGAGTGAATGAGAATTCGTGAGGAAAGGGTGGCGAAGGCGCAGCAAAAGAAACCCCGGCAGGCGACTGCGCGGTGCGTTAAAGCTTATCCGCTGTGGGATTAGCCAGTGCGCAGGCAGGCAGACCATACAGGCAGAACTCGGCCAACAAAATACATGCAAATTGACAGCTGCGTGGTTCCCCACCCTTGCCCCTGCCCCTACCGCTGGGGTGCTTCGGGTGAATTGAGGGGATGCTTAATTTATGTAACCGGCTGCCCCCTCAATAGGGTATCTGAAGGGACGTAGATGACACACGCCCAGGAACTGCGTGCAAGTGGAATTTCTGTATTGACAGTTACACAATTACATCTGGAGTGACTTATGGGTAGGCTACTTAAAGTATGTCAACGCACTGATTTCATTTTGGTTAATATACCTGCCCGAAAATGCAGCGTTTTCTCATATTGCAGAGTCATTCAAAGGCTACTCCTAATGATGTAATGTTTCCAAAAAAAGTCCCAAAAGGGAGGACGCGCTCATATCCTCCGGCAACGAGAAACGCCCAGCGATAGCTTACACCTTTAAGCCGTGACTTGGCACACTAGAACCCGTGTGCGTAAAATCAGTTAATACGAGCTAAAAGTGGCCAGCGTATTTACTTACTGTCATCATGTTGGTACCTTTCCTCGTTTCAAGACATGGTAACGAGAACCCCAACAGCTACCAGCGGTCACGAGTAGTTTCACAGCGGCTTTAGTTGACTTAAAGACGTTTAAAGTGTGTGCAGAGGCTGGTTTTGCTCCTTAGACGGAGAAATGACAAGATGCCGGTGGATAACTCACTGGCACCATTGCTGTGAGTGTCCGTCTGCCCACCAAGGAAGAAACAACAGAATGAAATAAAAAAACATTAAACGATCGTGTTAAAATCCCAGCAGGTCACCTCTGCCTCTCCTCGGCTCTATACAGCGCACTCACGCGTCAGAGAGAAATAAATAGGATGTGAGTTAAGTGCGTCCTCTTATATTGTAGGCTAGTTCACGCTCCGTCGCTCTCATCCAACCAGACAGCCTAAATAACTCCGCTATTACACTGGAAAGGCGACTCAGAAGAAGTGGGCGCATGGAAAAGCGCTGCTCCTTATAGCTGCTCGTGGTGGTGACTTATAAGCCGCTGGTGTGTCTCTGTCGCAGCCCGAGGGAAGAAGGAGAGGAGAAAGTGACGAGGACAAAACAACGAGAGCCCAGCCTCCCTGCACCCGCTGACCTTGTGAATGGCAGCGAGGAAAAAGGGAGGGAGATTGATGAAGAAAAACAGGGAAATTGGTAAATTATTAAACACACCCCTGGTCCTGAAATTTAGAAGATGGTCACGTGGACGTCCATCCGAGATGTGAGAAAATGAGCTCTGAAGGTGCTCACTTGATTAACGAAGATGTTAGACCAGAATGTGGTAGCTTAACATCATTAGTAGAGCAGTCTTATAAGCTTCACAAACTGTAGCCTATGAGTGCGCAGCTGCACAAACAAGAGACATAAAGCAAACCATTATGACCACCTGGATCCTTTATGGCCAACTGCCAAAAATTAACTAAAATCTTCACACAACTTCATGTTCAAACAGTTTAAAACCATGCTAAGGCGTTTGTTTGAAAGATAACAAACAGGTCCTTCAACATCACCTGTTGATGTCTGTGTAATTCCCCAGTTGCCCAGCAAGGGTGCATAGTAAAAGAATGCTGAAAACTTCTTACGCTGTAGTCACCTGTTGATGTGTTCCTGACAGGAAGTCAGAATAGTTGAGAACTGTTACAGTTACTGCCAACTTGAGACAAGAACATTGCAAATGTGTGCATTTTGAAAAACTCTGACCCAATGTAGCATTCTGATGTGAGGAACACACCAAATTTCTTCTGGTTGTTTATTTTCTGAACACAAGAACTACTGTAGGCTGTAACCCACGCCAAAACAACAGCAGTCTCAACTCACTAGAGCCAGTCTCCACCACACATTCATGGAATAGAACCACCAACTTCTGGATGTGAGGGCAAACGCTCCAGCCACTCACCCTCTGCTGCCCCTATCCATTCTGTATCTTCTAACTCACACCATCTTTGAGGACATAATACATATTGGCTAAAATATATCTGTCTCACTGCTGGAGCAACATTAAGATGAAGACCTGTACTTATGTGATCCATCATGTATGTGTTTCTGTCATCTGTTGGTGGTCACAATGTTTTGCTGGATCAGTGTACAGCACCTTATACTGGATCTACAGCACATGACCACACACACGTGTCACACACAAACACAAAAACACACAGATGGCAGCTGCAGAGCTTCAGCACAAGTGGGGTTAACACCAACATGCCTCATATCTTCATGTAGCGTTCTGCTTCCTCCTCGAGCAGCTGCTGATTTACATATTCTAAATACGACATCCATTTAAAGTCAGTCATAACCCAGACTCTGCTACAATGGCACTAAATGCACTCCAAAGAGCTCACAAGTGATTTCTAAACATTTGCAGAATCAGTGACTGTTGCTATTTGCCACAGTTGCTCTGTGCAATGGAGGCTGGGATTTGTAGTGAGTCACAGGCATGTTCAGATGTGTATTTGATTGAATGGTGGGAGCTATCTTCATACACTGGATGTATTATAGATGCACCAAGGAGTTGAGCCATGTAATAAGAGAGCAGGACTTTCAAAGACCCCCGACTGTGTAGCTCCTTACACTATAGAGTTACTCTATGGGGCAGCACAATAGGAATCTCCCATAGAGGAGACAGCAGGAGCTTGGTTCTCTGCTACAGACCACATGCCCACAAATTCAACTCTTGAATTCACAATCTCTCTCTTTACCAATATACTAAATGTTAATAGCCAAAAACTAGTTACTCCTACTACTCACAAAAAGGATACAGCAACCACCAAAATATCGCACTGCTACAAGTACTTTAATCCCATTGAAAATATACTACGACAATTTGTCAGTCTTTTGGGGAAATGCTATAGAGACAAAAATATATTCTTTTTTTTTTTAAACTTGAATTCACAATCCATCAAAACTCCTCATGGAAGAGGTGGTTGCAGAGTTCACATCTCAATATGGTCCACTCCAGGCAACTGACTGTATCATGACAGCAAGGTGTGGTGCTTGTCAACCTGTCAGTCACCAAGAATAACCAGACATAGAGAGGCAGAACATGTAAGAAGCCTGGTCTGAATCCTCAGGCTAGACTGTGCATAAGGAGTCTATAAACTATAAACAGTCACCAAACCTTTACAATGTCAGTTTGATCAAATCTCACTCCATCTCCTTCCTGGGCTTCAGTTGAAGTATTAGACCCTCAAGTAATATTAAGTTCACAAGGAAAAAACACATACAAAAGATCAAGTGCTAATGAATTCTTGCTCAAGGAGCGGTAAGGCCACAGTGTAAACTATTTAGACTAGCACACATCTAAAAGTAACAGTGATTATAATGACAAATACATTTAATCCATCAATTAACATAGTTCTTATTATATAACTACATTTATTAAAGATACAGATACAGATGTGCTGTCGGAACCTGCGAACACATACACATACATACACATACATACACACATGACACCACAACATACATTTTTGGTCAGTCTGAAAGGAGTGATGCTCTTTAGAGAGCAGCAACAGCAGGAGCCATTGAGTGTAGTGATGAATAAAAATATCAAATTGTCAGAGCAGAGGCCTGGTATTTAACTGCTTGTTTGACCTGTCACTCTTCATAATATTACTGACCAAACATCTAATTCTTTAATCAGTCGACAGCAAAAATACTACAACCAATTTCCCTGGTCAAGAAAACACAGTGGCTGTTTTGTATTCTTGCTCATTCTAGGCTCATATTGTGTGATAAATATTTACAAGAATATGTGGCTACGTGTGTGTGACATGTTCAACCTCCATGTTTATCTTGGACTTCTTTATTAATGCCTCCCTTTGGTATATTGATCCTCCTCAACAGCATCTATCCCTTTTCAGTCACTAACAAGTGTGAAATGAATTGAATCTCATTGTATACAGAGCATCAACATCCAATTAACAGCTATACTTTGAGGTGTATATAATGCTTTTGAGGGACATAACCATAGCAAATGGGACATATTTGTTTAATTTGTATTACCATAATCCCTAGTCTGGCAGCAAAAAGGAGTTAGATTTCTTCATTTGAAAGTTCTTTTTCTGTGTTCCCATGCAGGGGTGGAGTCAGATCACAATTTTATGATGATTTGTGTAAACTTAGTAGCTTTAAATTGCCTTAAAGAGGTAACTAAAGTAATCTGCTTGTTCTTAAAGTTCAGAGCATTGCTGAGGCTGACCAATAGGAGTGGGAGGGAAAAGGTGTATTTGTGAAATTAGTGAGTCACGATTTTATCAAAACAACATATCTATCAGATCATAATTAGATATACATCCCAGTCCTATACTCACGTCAACCTAAAACATTGCAAGCAAACGTTCCATCTACTCATGTGCAAAATCCCATCTCACATCTGGACAAGGGACCACGACGTTGCCCTAATCACCACTGGGGTTTATGAATGACACATTTCTCCATGAGGAAGACAATTAGGTGTACTATGACCTCAAATTTGAAAATCCATTAGGCACAAAAACAACAGGCAAGCAACATGCAATTATAGACCTTCAAATTAAACTCCCCTTAAGCAGTTGTAAAAAGTTTGCCAACTTGTTAATAAAGTTTTGAGCAGAAGACCGCTGTGAAGATGGTAATGGTGCACAGGGCTAACTCTGAGACCATTTGGTTCACAGCACTGACTCTCATTAGAGCAGATAGGGAGGTGTGTAATCTGTTCAATTAGTCCAGTCTGAAGAGGGGTCCAGTGGGGAGCAGAGGTCCAGGTGCACAGTCCGAAACACCATTTCTATAAAGCCCATTTTAGACCCATGCTTGTCCCACCTCAACTATCTCACTATTTATTTGAACTTCCACATTCCAAGGTGAATTTCCGGTCATCCTTTTGTGATTCCCGACATACTTTGAGTCTTTATGTTCTTTTTGCAACGCAGCAGAACATGCCCACAGAAGTTAAATAGTTCGAAATGGATAGACTTGGGAGTGTGTCATCCGCTAGTACCCTCAGTAGCCTCCCCATGTGCCCTGTCAGCACTCTCGCCCAGCAGTGGAGATATGTATCCAGACTGTCCTGTGAGCACCAGACGCGCAATTTACAGCTCCCACCAAATTGGATCAGTTTTGTGGCTTTGGCCGCACCTGCGCCACCTTTTCTCATAAACGGCTAAACATCAAGGTCTGGGGGCTATAGGAGGAGTAAAACTGAAGGAGTTGATTTAGGAGCAAATTAAAGCAGGAAAGGGTAGAGCGGGCGTGTTTTGTTTTACTCTTGGACATAAACAAAGCAAAAGAGAGAAAAAAAAAGATATTGGAATAACAGGTCAGCCCTTTGGTGTGCCAGGTTGTCGGAATGTTGTGGAGGTTAAAGCCACTGTGACATGTGATCAGCAGAGATGTGGTTGCGAGACAAGTGCTCTGTTCAAGGGAAGTAGAGGTGGATACATTTCAGACTTTGATATCTGAACGCCGCTCACCCGAAAACATGCACATATACCGTGGCAGGTGTCAGCACATTGTCAGGTTCTATTATTTATGCTCTCCTCACTGTCAGCTGTGAGGTATATGCAGGCTGGATATGGTGCCCTATAGAGCGGACAGGGGAATTTGACTGTATTCTTATAGCTCATATTTGCAACTAGATATTCACCTGCATTAAATATATAGTGTAATGCATTCTATTAAAAATCTGGAAAACACTGCAGTGCTTAAGTAGAAAACACATTTTATTAGCTACTTTGTGTTAAAGATATCAATTTTATGCTGTATTATAAAGCTGATTGGGACAGGGCATTTATATTAAGATAAGGAATAAAATGGCACCTGGCACCTAGATGGAGAGGTGGAAAATGGTTGTTTAGGCCAAATTCAGCCTTGGTACAAAAATGGATATCTTGAAGTGGCAGGCTCCAGGTTTCATAGTGACAAACTCTCATAAGGGCTTGTATCACGCCTTTGTCATCTCCCTCCATTATGGCAAATTCTCAATGAACCCTTTGTGTCTTCCTTATCATCGCTGGAGCTATTCCCCCTCATTTTTCTGGGCTTTTTATTCTTCTTTCTTCCCATCTCACACGCTCCTGTATTTCAAATGCTCTGCACAGCCTCATAGACAGAGGCTGGGAGGCTAAATAGGCATGAGGGCATCGGGCCCAAAGCTCCACGGCTCAAAGCAACCACCGGAGAGAGGAGAGGAGGGAACATCAGTGGAATATTTAGAAAAGCAGCTCAACAAGAGGAATCAGACAGCAAATGGACTGTAGAGAGTGTTGAATCATTCACAAGGCAAACAACAGGCCCAGGCATCAATACAGCTGACAGGTGAAGAGACTGTGGAGGTGTTGTTAATGTGGCTCTGCTGGTGCTCCAGACCAGACCATTAGGAAAAGAACATTTCACTTCATTTTGTTGCTGTGTCTGACATCGAGGACATTGTTGTGTAATTAAATTTGACGACAGAAACAAAATTTGGATTATTTTTCGAATGCTACTTCTTAGAGAGGGGAAAAGATTACATGTCCCACACATCAAGCATGATTGCGTAACATACTAGTAGCGCTCTGTTGATATGTCTGCAAGTAATTTGTAATATCAACATGCTATTAAACTACATTTCAACACAACTACTAACTTTGCTACATCTATTTCTATTGAGCCATATAGCCTATATTGTTGTGTCATTAGAATAAAAACAACATTTATTATAGACTTTATGTATTTAACAAAATATCTTTCACTTTAATTTGAAAAGACATCACAGCACTTCTTGACACTTTTACCGTCCAAATTAAAAAGCCCTGGATGTGTATGTGCATGTGTCATGTAGGAGGGTGAGATGAGGTAGGAGGTAAAGACAGCGCGAAAACGTCACTTTATGCAAACATAGTGCAATTTTAATGGCCTCCCTGGTACTTAGGCAGCTCCTGTTAGGTAAGGAGACGCAGCCAGGGGAGGAAGGGAGGGTGTAGGAGGCTTTTTAGACCACTTTACTCTTTGAAGCTGTCAATTTGAACCATGCTTCTGCCATCCTTCCTCTCTCCTCTGCATCCTATCTCCTTTCACCTCAGCTCTGCTCATGCATGTTATCACTAAGCTGGCAGCGACGGGAGGCTACAGAGAAATCCTTATGCCCAAAATGCTCCCCCGGTGGCATCCGGGCCGCCGCCTATCCATCTCCATTTTCACCGGCACACGCTCTGCAGCTGTCCTCCTCTCTCACTATACTGTAACCATTATGCCATTATACGTACATCACCACATCCAACCCAATGTGTGCATGCCATAAGTAATGACTTCCTAGTGATGGGTGGCTGTGTCTCCTGTGTCATATAACCTGCCCGATAATACAGAGGGCTTCAGATATTGTCACAGTAGTGGTGAAATAGACTTTTGTAAAGAAGGATGATGCAAAAATGTTAAATTTACATAAAGAAAGTTTGTTTTTAAACTTTTGGCTCTGACTTAAAAAATGTCCAAGTATTATTACAGAGAGAGCTATAATCAGGACTAATTATGAGTTGTAGAGAATACCTCAAAAATAAAGTAACTGGTTCTTTTCTGGGATTGGACCAGAATAATAAAAAGATAGATGATCCTAGAATGTCAAAACAAATTACATGATCCGACCCACTCCACAGTTGGAGATTTATCAAAAATGTAGTGAATTCCATTGAACGAGCTCAGTTTTATTCTTAAAACCTTCCCCAGAATTGTAATCATGACAATAAGGTCACGAGAGTAATCCCTGCCTGCTAAAATGTCACCAATCTGACACGACTCCCTGCACGCTGCATCACAACAACACACCATCGATCACACACTAATTAGGACTGGATACCCCAGAACATGCATGTGTGAGAGGCAGTACCACACTGAGGGCTGAAAACATCACTTTCAATTATGCTCTCAGTGGGGATTATTATGTAAATTTGTATATTGTCCAACACAAACTGTATGGAGATCAACATAAAGACATTGAAAACTTGTTGTGGGATAGTCAAATGTGGTAATGAGCTAAAAAAAATGCAAAAATTCCAAATTTTAGATCTTGTATGTTTTTGAACTAAAAATAATCACGTCACAGGCATTAGTGTCCAGCATGTGTTTAAACTTTTAATATTTTAATATTAAGTCTATGGGGAAATGTAGGTGGGACTGTTGAGCTCCATATGCTGTTTTGGGACAGGAAGTGGGGTGGATTATCACGTGCTGAACCAAGCACAACCCAAGAGGAGTACAGCTGAACTTCTATTGGTTGATATAGTGCCAGCACAGATCTATTTGTTAGGGGCACTCGTTCCATTTTTAGTTTATTATTATTTGTACACACGCACGTTGACGGTACTTCATTCTTATCACCGGGGAAACATTTTAACAGCTCGTCTAACAGTGTTTGTGTTAATAAGTGTTACAAGTCACCATGGAGAGGCAAAATGAAATCTCCACTTACTGCAGGTAACCTGTTCACTTACGTAATTGTTGTAATTAATAGATACATTGGATGATGAGAAGCTGATGAAAAGCCCCACTCCTTCAAAAATGATCTTCACATTTTTGACCTTGTAACATGAATCTTATAAATAGCAGAATGTTATTTAGGCAAAGGTTGAAATAAGTGCCACTCCCCACTGAGTTCATGTTCTTGTCAGCACTATAGGATCCCATAAGAAGGCATGACTGATGAAAGTAGCTGCAGTGACATTATTAAATGAGGCAAGTCATTAACATTTTAACTACCTGGGTCATGGGGCTAAAATGAAGGCGACGCTAATAAGAAGCTATATGTTCAGTCTGCAAGACGGTATTTCTTTTCCTCCCTCATACTATCCTGTATCACCTGTCTATCACTGTCAGCCAATCCCAGCCTGTCACCTGTGCCACTCAACCAATCACCTTTCAAGCTTTATACCTCAACATCACCTCTGCAGCAGCAGAACCATAAGCCGAATCAGCTCAATTTGGTCTTCTTTACCATTAACAATATCCAAGTTTTGGGGAAAAATACAGAATACATGGCGAGTCTTACTCTCTTGATTGCATCACTGACATCTCTCTCTCTGTCTAAAAAGTTGAAATTCAATAAACGGCAACACACTATCCTTAGTAGTTACTAAGCCTGAATCATTTCATTACTACTTGTTCACTAGAAATTACATCTTTTTAATAGCTACAATAAGGAATGAATAAAGGGGCACCCAAAAGACTATTAATGTACATCTCACTCATACTGGCTTAAAAAAAATATATTAAAAACCTAATTCATTGTGCTATATGTATTTCCTGCCACTGTCACACCTTCTTTCACCCAATTACCTGGACAGTTTTCCAATATAGGCTTAGAGTGTGCTGACTTCGAAACACATTATCTATGCATCCACAGAGGATAACAAACAACAGCTTATTGCTCATAAAACGCACCAAGCTTATAACTGCACACATGCATTAAGCTGTACACACCCTCCTACACAGTACCAGGATTCCCATTCAATTATCGGCATGTATGTGCAATTTAAAACAGCTTAAGAGACAGAAAGCGCATTGCAAAAATGAGCTGTGAAATCTGGGCTCCATCACCGCAGCTATCCCTGTAACACCAGGCACAATTACCACCCTGTCTGACTCTGCCACCCTCAGACAAATTGATAGGTAGATTAGTTTTGCACTTGGTTGGTTTTGGCTGGCAGGCAGGGTTCATGTCACTTGCCTCTGACAAGTCCATCGCTAGATTTGGTCACCGCGGTAAACAGCTTCGTTGGCTTGGTGGCAGGGCTGGCATCATTCTGCCTATTGCACACTGGAAATACAGAAACGCATGGCTGGGCAGGAGAAATGTATGTGACATGAGGGTGAGACAAAAGAATGATAGATGGGAATAAGGATGTGAGAATGGAGAGAAGCAGGCAGCCATACAATACATTTTATCATGATGTATGCAATGGCCACACAAATATATAATGTGTAGTCCATATAGCTAATAGGATTTTTCCCACAAGAAAGAGACAGTACTATTAAAGTACACTGTTTTTTTATTTTTTTTATTTTGTGGCTTCGTAGTAACAATTATATAATTTAAAAGAAGCGATTCAATTTTTTCCACAGGGTACACCAAGTCTTAAAGAACACATATTGTGCTTTTGTCTGCTTTATAGTTAAAATTTATGATACCCATGGATCCTTTTATTATATGGATATTATATTTTTAACATTTTAAATCAAAGTATTGATCTAAAATGACAATGCAAAAGTTGAAACATGAGGTCATTTACTAAGCAATCATATAAATCCTTCCTATAACTCAATGCCTGTTTCTGTGTGTGCTGTGCTCTGGTCCCAGGACAGACAGGTGTAGCAGCAGTAGCTAGTATTTCACTGTTATGTCTCTGCTAAGAATAGTCAACTGGAGCAGCGACTCCCTCAGAGAGACTAACCGCATGACCCTCACTCATATATGCTCATTTAAATGTGTAAACAACATCTGTCACCATATCCACTTTTCAAACCTGCTTCTATTGATTACATCTTTAATTACCCATATGTACTACTGTATGTGTCCTGTTTCTCCAGCAGCACCTTGGGGCCCTGGGGGACAGCTGGCTGCTTGGTTGTCAGGCAGGAGTCCCCTAGAGATGGGACACATGACAACACCCTTCCTCTTGAGAGACTGTCCCAGGAAACAGGGAGATATACGGGAGCTGGATAGGGCTATAGTAAGGAAAAGAAATACACAAGAGTTATAGACTTCAGAGTGACTCAAGCCCACAAGGTAATAGACAGAAAAGTAAAGCAAAATGTATAACCAACCCCAATTCTTCTGTTCACAGTGATATAGTCTCAGAATGTCCCAATGGAAGCTATATTGTTCACTTAATGTTATCTCTCTTCGGATACCCTGTTCAGAATGTGGGGCAATGAAACTTTATTGAGTGAAGACAAAGGAGTTTTTGTTTCAGAAGCCAGTTATGTTCTATAAAAACTGAAGGAACTGTTAAACTGATCAGGTAAAACATTACAACCACTGACTATCACATGTAAATGGAAAGACTCATACAGAATGAGAATTGTTAGGAGTATGAGTATTAGGCAGCAATAAACTTCAAAACCAACCTGATCATTCTGCTTTGGTCAATCACTAGTGTATTTACCAGAGACATGTTTTGCTCATAGTATAGTAAAACCCAGTAGAGGTGATTTTTTTGTTTTGTTTTTGTTGTACAGATTTTGCTAGTTGAGTTATATTATATAAAATGCCCCACACCTTTAACAAGCCTTCAAATCCCATATTTCTCAGAGTTGGTAGGACAGATCTTTAGGTGAACATGTGCCTGTCTGATGTGTGAGAGGTGTCTCCAGCCCAAGAGCTTCTGGCTGACCACTCTCTGGGGCCCATCTGTGTAACCATAGCGATTGAGCAGTCTCCATCACGGAGCTAATCCAGATCTCCCCATGGGCACTGTGCATGTGTGACACTCAATCAGACCCAGCCCACTAGATGGCCATGCACTCATTATAGTATAAGACTTAAAAAGCTGCTGGCAACTACAGTCTGGGGTCATTCAGAAAAAAGTACAGCGGAACTTGATATATGTGTGTAATTATTGAAATATTTATACACGGTTTTCCAAATATTGGCTTTGGAAGTTAGGGTGGATCACCAAATGATTTATTTAGGTTGCATGTTATATAGGTTAATCCTATTTTCAAAAGTAGACCATGACTTTTTGAGTTTTAATTTCCACAAAAAAAGAAAAAGCTGCTCTTCCTTGTCATATATGCTGTACAGACTAAGCACAAGTGAAAAGCCAGTAAACTGTTTGCACCAACCTCATATGTAAATCTGCATTTATTTATATATTCTTTCTGAATAGCCCCTCGAGATACATCATTTCTTTTTAAAAGGTGTAAATGCATATGACTTCAACAAAGCTAAAAACAAATAACTCCAGTCTACGTACACATTCTAACAGAAACCCAGAGAGGATTGAAAAACAAACTGAGAAAATACACAGCATTTATCAGATATTGTGAAATTTGACAGATCGCCCTCCAGACTAGTGGGTTCAATGGGTCACAGGAGGCCCAGTGGGGTGCAGTGGAGCTGGAGGAGCCATGTGACAAATCAGTCATCCTTAGTCTGCATGGAAGAGACCTCCGTGGCTCTTGGACCTGAGAGGCGGCCGGCACACTGCCTGACATATCAATCACCCATATCCCACAAGATTCAGTCCCTATAGGAGGACACAGGTGTCTCAGAGACTTGGTCATCCAAGAGGTTCTGCTGCTTTTGCTGGAGGGCCTTAACTCTTTCTACTAAAACTGAAACTCCCAAACAGATTTAAACGTTGAGCGATACAGTTACACATAAAATGAAACAGGATGGCAGCCATATGCTTCCGGGCACTTCTTAGATAGTGGACTCAAGGGAAATTAAACTTCAGTTACTTCCCTCTTCCTGTTCTCAATCAAACTCCCATGACTGGATAGACAAGATTTAATATGTCGCTGAATTTGTAAGAGTGAAAAATGGAAGACATGATGGAGGAAGAAAAGGACGTGGGCAGAAATACGCCTGCAGACACATTTGGAACTGTATACTGGATGAATATGTATTTTACTAACAGATGGGCTCAGTGCAGAGTCAGGGCCCGCATCATAATCTGACAATGATAAGTGTGTAGTCATGGTTTCAAAGTGGAAGTACATGTACTGTCTAAGTCAAGTATAGACAATACTTTCACTTAAGTAATAGAGCAATTACTAGGCCAGCAAGGACTGACGTTTACGTGGTTCTAGTAAAAGTAGTAATGGTAATAGTAGACAGTATTGGCTGAATTAATTGTACTGTAAGAATGCTAACTTCACCACACCTTTTGACTATAGCCTAGATATATTTCATATTTACTATATATTTTTTAAAAAGTTATCGCAATTTGTGAGCTAATGTAATTTTTGACTCACAAGTAATTTCCCTTGTGTATCAGATCAACACAGTTAAGTCTAAGTTCATAATTAAAATATAGCTTAACACACAGTGAATACTCATAACCCAGGTGCTTAGCTACAGTCTCTAAAACATACTGGTAATATGTCCATTCAAGTTAATAGGTGCTTTCATTCATTTGATTCATTTTAATGTGTCCAAATATGAATGGCACAGTGTTGGGGATTAGGGCTCAATAACAGGATGGCATTATACCGGTAACTGCCCGTACAGCACCCATGTGAGGATTAGCTGGGCGTTAGCATTGTATCACAATAAAATAGCCATCATACACAGAAGCATTTAGAGGCAATGAATACCAATGAGTGAGTACAGAAGACATTGAACAAACTGGTAAATGAAAGCCATGCATCACAGTGACAGAGTGTAATCCATCTGTGGGGAGACTGGAGCACAGCTAGAGTCCACACATAAGGCTTTCTTCACTATTCAAAGAGGTGGACCATGTGTACTTTTAAATAGAGGAGCTAAATGTTAATGCATTCATATTGTACACACCTCTGTTAATTGGTAAGATTAATTGGTGTAACTGCCGTCCAAATCCGTGAAAGGTCAAAGAGTGATAAATTAAAGACCACCAAGGTAGGGAGAGCCACTCGTGAAGGGGATATTTGTTATTTACTCAGTGAGGTTTATGTGGTACTTGAATAATGATGCAATGAGAAAAGTTTATGGAGAACCGGAGAGTGTACAAATGGGGTCGCATAGTAAGTGATTTCAAAGTATTTCCATAGAATTTGCTTTTTGTTAGGTTCAAGTGCTGGGTCACCTGGAGTCCTTTTCTGAGAAAGTACTTGAGCATGGGTGAGTTTTTATTTCAAGATTCGAAACATGTTGATTTCTAAAGCATTGTCCAGATTCCTACCTTTCAAATGGATCATGGACCACTCCTGGACAGGTGGGATTACACTGATTAGTTTAAGAATTATGGGAATATAGATAAGTATTATATAAATGTTGCTTGCATGAATAACTCTACATTGATTTTACACAAGGGATCTTTTGTAGTATACTGTATGACTCAATTATTCTCCACCTCCTTTGATTCTCAACTGTCAGGAGAATGCTGATTAAGACAGTGTGCGTAAACCAGTGTCCATCAAACACATTACATTTTATCAAAGTTAGACTACTACTCCTTATCTAACTGCTCCAAACCAGACCAGGTGCCCTGCCTGAAAACAGACTATAGAGCGACAGTGGAGTGTGTTGTGAGGAGATGTGTGAAACAGAGGGACAGTGATGAGTGTGGCTCAGCTCTCCTAATAGTTCTGCCCTGGCTGGCCATCTCTCCCTGCTATGCCAAGCCTAAATGATTTATGGGCTATTTGGATATGGCTGGGGTACTGAATGTACACAATTCTTCAGATAGTGCAAAGAGGGAAGCAGGACTTAGAGACATTGGGGAAAAGTGGGGATGAGATGGGTGTGGACCACTGATCACATGACAAAGAGAAATGTGCTATATGAATTATGGGAACTCAAATTGTGTGTTTAGTCACAACACAATACTTGGATGGCGACCAAACCACTTTTTAATACATTTCACATGCGCCACATTTGGTCTTGTGGTGAAGTCAGCGACATTTTTTTTATAATCTAATTTGTTAAGAAGAAATACACATACTCATATAGATAGATTCTTGACCGCTTTTGAGAATACAATTTTAATGGGGTTTCCAGTCATTAAAAATGGGATAACACATTTAACATGAGCTGGGCATTGTTTATGTATTCTAAACTGAAATAATGGCACTATCATAAGCTTAATTACGTGCTCTAATCCTCTGTTCTCCAACTAGGGTCACATCATTAAGCAGTATAGAGCTTTGGGAATTATGTGACCAATTTGTGTCAACCTATATCGACCTAATCTGTACTAATCTACATGACAAAAACATATGTCTCACTTTGAATTCTGCATCTGAAATAAAGTTTGTTTTCCATAATATTCAAATGGATGTAAATGCACACTTTGTATTTGCTTTGTTGATCTTTTGTGTGAATATAATTGAATTTTCTGTCTCATTTCTCTTAGCCCTGTCTGTTCCTTTATACCACCGAGATGCTATCAGGAAAGCCTTGATTCTAAC
Organism: Periophthalmodon schlosseri; assembly: GCA_000787095.1. NCBI lineage: Eukaryota > Metazoa > Chordata > Actinopteri > Gobiiformes > Gobiidae > Periophthalmodon > Periophthalmodon schlosseri. Next base: position 58,004 of record KN479715.1, read on the forward strand.
AATTGCAGTACATCACCATTGAGGCTGCCACAGTGTTTACCGACCATGGGCACTCTCTCTTCCTCCATTTCCTCCCAAATAACACTTTGCAGTTTACCTCGGTCGCTTTTACTTCGTGTCACTTCTTGAAACAATAACACCTCTCTTCCACTGGCACCTTGGCACCACTTCTCTCAATAACAGTACTTCCAGAGCTGTGTTTTTGGCTTCGGTTCAAACACTTCAACACAATATACTATGCTGTGTCAAATTGTATATTTTATGGACAGCAAGGTGTGTTTGGATGTAAATGTCTTTCATTTGCTTCTGACTCTCACAGAACTCTTACTTTGGCCAGGCGCATAGAGTCACTTTGTCCCTTCCACCACAAAAGGAGCTTTATTTATTGTTCTCATGGCAGCATTTTGCTCCTCTAAACAAACATATCAACAAACAATAGCCATGAAATGGGATTTGATTTTTTACAGAGGGGGCGATACATTTAAAAGTGCACAAATTATAAGATGAAGGGTCTTCCAGCTGCATGTCTATACGGTAGTGATGTTGCTTCATCAGGAATATTCCACAGTATGGCACTAAACATATGTATGTGCATTTCTGAAAGCTTTAAAACAGTGGTTGTTTCAGGGTCAAATATGTCACCATGTATAACTAAATTACATTTTTATATTGAGGGGTTGTTGGTTTAACATTTAACTTGTAACTTCGAATGAACTGTTCTATAATTGTGTTTATAGTGAGTGTGTTGTATGTATAGTGAGTGTGCTGTGTGTATAGTGAGTGTGTTGTGTGTAGATTAAGTGTGCTGTGTGTAGATTGAGTGCATTGCGTGTATAGTGAGTGTGTTGTCTGTATAGTGAGTGTGTTGTGTGTATAGTGATAGTGTTGTGTGTAGTGAGTGTGTTGTGTGTATAGTGAGTGTGCTCGTGTTACATTTGCTTTTGTATGAGTTTTGCTGCTCTTTTCCCTGTCCTGTAGACAGTTTTACATCAACCTGCCAAAATTAGACACGGTGGCTATAATCATTACATATTTACTTTTTTTTTTTGTTTTTGGACTCGCTTTTTAATTTGTTTTTACATTGCAGATTCACACTGAAGGCATCAAAACATATGGAATGTAGTAAACAAAAATAAACTCCAAATAACTCAAAACTTGTTCTAAATTATAGATTCTTTAAAATAGCCACCCTTTGCTTTTATCACTACTTTGTACCCTTGGCATTTCTTGACCCTGACAAGGTACAGCAGTGAAGTGAAAAGCATTTCAGGAGACTTCATGAAGCTCACTGAGAGAAGGACAAGGCCAAAGCTGAGTTTTCCACAATGGTAAAGCTAACAACAATATTTACATTTTCTAAAGGTTCATGAATATGTCCTGTCATTTACAAATAAATAAAATATGAAAATAAGAAATGTATTCAATTACACAATTACATGTTTATTATTGAGAAAGAAACACCTTGAAAAATATACATTCTTGAAGTGAGTGGGCCTGTCCGCAGATCTGACCAGTAAGTAGGGCTCATGGAGTCACCTGCTGTTAGCTATTTTGATCACAACTAGAACCTGTAGTGGAAATGGGTTGCCGTTAAACTCAACAAATAAATATTGTTCAGAACCCAGACTTACCTAGATGCACATCCCGCTAAAAGCATGAGATTACTGGTTTTCTTGCATGCACATTAGACTTACACCAATTAGGTACCAGACATTTTACGGCCTTCATAAGTTTACTTATCTCATTCAATCTTCAAAGCACTTGAGGAAATGTCAAAGGTTAAGTACTAAAAGTAAAGTAATTCTGAGTATTTCCAAAATAAAAAAAAATAAATATGCAGAATTAAAATGCTACTTGATTAACACTTGGCTGAGCTTTGAATCACTGGATTTTATCGTCTTCCATCATGATCAGGAGCTATTAGCAGTGAATCCTTGCAAAGCATTTCCTCAAGTACCAGTGGGGCTGGCAATGACGGATTACACTCTGTCAGAACCTGTAGGGAACAACAAAACCCTCATCTTATGAAGACAAGCACTAAAGTAAATGATTTTGTACTGTTTTATAATGTTTTATGCAGCAGCCCAATTTATACTAGCCCCAAGTGATCCATTTCTCCACCTGCCATATTTGTTCTGTCTAATATAACACTACGAAATTCAAGGTGTAGGTGGTTTGAGAGTATGACTGATAGGAACATCACTGACTGTGCTGAAAGCCCTTTTAGTCTAAAGCAACATTTGTTCATGGAGCTATAAACATCCTTTGCAAAAGCGAATAGCCCTGTGTTAGTAGGTCAGAAATATATGGTAAGATCCTATTTAGACATGGACATCAACACAGCAGTGGTGTGCGGTCAGAGCAATCAAGGCAAACAGTGCCTAAAATCTAAAATCATTGTGTGTCCAAAGTATAATTAAATAGTTACGAATTATATCCAAATAATCCAGTTTTCCCTTCACTCCTGCCTGTTTGAAGCATGGTTGTAGTCATGGTGTTCTTCAGTACACCCTACTGGTCACTGAGCACACTGCATCAACCTGCATGTTGGTGTGCTCTGCTACGGAGGCCAGGCAGTGTCACACTCTCCACATGTGCCTTTACAAACAGAGAGGACGGCAGGTTGTTTTAGACACTTGAGCATGTGTACTGAGGACAACAACAGACTCAGACAGCGCTGAATAAACCCCATGATAAACCCATGGGGGAATCAGACATGTGAGGAGATTTCTAGTAAGTGCACATGTGCAGTTGGAGACGACAACAGCAGCGCCAACTTTCCACACAAGTCGAAAAGTCATTGTTTGTAGCTTTGTGCTTGTAATGATTAGATGTTAGTTAGAAAAAGAGGTAGTCATTTAATCAAACAGTGAGCTAGTTTCAGGGCTAGTTTTTGTGAAATAGAGGATCCGGACGGAGCAGTGGAGTAACAGCGGCTGGAGAGGAGCCCGTCTCGTCTGTGACCTGTGTGTTTATGAAGGAGTGACAGCATAACGGAATAACGGAACTATTACAAATGTGTGGAGGAACATGTGGCTGTTCTTGACCTGCGCCGCTTCAGGGAAATACAGGACGTTTCTTCAGGAAGACTTTTGATTTGCATCTGTGAGAGGTGAGTGTGAGCACAATGTTCTAACACAAGGCTGTGCTCAAGGTGACGTTTGTGACACATGAGGCTGTATTATAAGTGCACCTGTCTGACCAGTGCACCTGTCTGACCAGTGCACTATGTTGTTAGTATCTCTTTGTGAATGTACATTTTGTGTAGTAAGTGCATTACACATTTGTGTATGTCACTCATATGGTTTCTAGATGCATAATGATAATTCCATAGATGACAAATGGCCCACTGATCAGCCCTGTTTGTACAAACACAGTGTCAAATACAGTCCAGTATACACAAAGATTAATAAACTATGTAGATCTAATCTTCTCTAATCTGACTCCATATTGGCTCAGTATATATGTATTTAATGTCTGTAAGAAAAAATATACTAATTTGCAATGTAGTTTGTATAAAAAGTGGCGTTATTAAATTGTTATCGACTAAATATTGATGCCCACTCCAAGCCTGCTTGCCTAGCCATAAAAGTCACTGCACACTACTGCAACACAGTATATAATGAGAGTTGGTGCCAGAGTTGATACTAGATAAAGGCATTTAACCACAGACGGACTATTTTAATACAATACAAGGACATACTATATACTCCACACAAACAATGTTGGCACTTGTGAAGTGATTCAATCCAGTGCCAAAACCAACCAGGGCCTTGGAAACCTGTCATTTGACTCTAGGCTTCTTGCCATCACATTGATTCCTGTGTCACACAATTGCATACACCAAGTGTAGTGGACATGTGCCAGCCCAAACACCACAATATTATGCTGTGGATATAATGAATGTCACAAACATCTCGGCTGTATGCTTTCGCCTGATGGAGCTGAAGACCAGTGTGCAGCGCTGTAGCAGCAGCTCTCTGTCAGCCTGTCACTGAATCCTGCCAGCAACGCCATGTGTACATACTTTTAGAGCTCACATCAGCCACTGTGTTTGTGTGTGTTTGATTTTGACATGGGGACAGCCTGGTCTGGTGCCAACAGGTCAGTGTGTGCCAAGTCTCGCCTCTCCATGTGACACCTGCTGGCCAAGGGCGAGAGCGTGGCACACCGGGGACAAGGCAACAAGGTGTGCGCGTGTGTGTTTGTGTGAAGACAAATCTATCACACATGTACAGCTTCAGACTTTAGTGAATGTATGAATGTTTAAGCAGCCACTGGAGTGTGTCTGCATGTGGAGCAGGAATCAGCATGTGGGATCCCAGGGAATTAGGAGACTTCTGCGCTAAGAGAGAAAAGGAGGAGTGCAGGTGACAGGGAAGCCCCACACACTTCATGCCATCCACACTAGAAAACACTAGAGAGATTATAGACTTGATTATATACTACTTTTAAGCTATAGGTTTAAATTTCAGAAATCAACTGTAAAAGCATAAAATGAAAAGTTGAAAAGTTTCCCTCTTAAAGTAAAGACTATCTCTCAGATGACAATTAATGGTGAGCTACTTAGAAATATGCAAACAAAAATCGAAAGATCAATAAATCGGGATCTAACCTTTGGTCGATCTTGATGATAAGGCAAGCGTATTTTAATCAACAGGTCTACAGCCAATCATGCGGTAGTAAGAGCACCTGGTACTAAAGAGGAGTCACTGCTCTCTTGTTTGAGGGAAGGTACTGAATCAGGGCCACAGCTCATCTCTTTAGGCCTCCTCACCTGTCCTCACATTTCACAAGTTTTAAGTTAAATCTGCACAATTTGACTAAAAGTCCAGTGTCTTCGTCCCGTCCCTCTGTGTGTGCATCTCTTTTCTCTCCTCTGGTGCCTCTTATCATTATAATTCAAGGAAAGCAAATGACTATTTTCTCATCCTTTATGAGTGAAACTTAAGTGAGTACGTCCTGGCTCTCTATACCTGAAATCAACCTATCTATGTTTTCAATAAGATGGAAGAAGATCGAATTGAAAATCGAGAATGGTCAACATGGGGGAAAAAAAATCCTGATTCTCTTTTTTCCCATATCACCCAGCCCTACTTTTTTCAATTTTAAGTCTCTAGCAATGCAAACAGACTTACAACTTTGCAAGGACAATACACATCCATATTTGATCTGGGAACAAATCAAGTCAATGTTTCAAAAAGCCATCCAAGCGATGAAAACTTCACCCTCAACATAAATCAGCCTGATGCTGTTTCTCTAATCATATGTGACCTTTGCTAAACCCATTTACTCAGAGCTGAGAGGTGCTCTGGTCCTGTCCCTCGCTGCAACCTCCCTGTCCCAGTCGTCAACTCATTTCCCACTATCAGTCAATATTTCCCTCCCACCTTCATCATCCCCGTCTTTCCACTTTCTTCTCACGAGCAGTTCTCTCTCTGCTCTTGTCTCTGAGCTTGCCCATTGTTTCCATTCTCCATGCTAATCTGCCAGCAGCAGACATGCCGGTACTCACACACCAACACGAACAGTCAAACTATACTATATGCACACACAGAGGACTGCAGGGCTTAAACAGCAGTTAATCCTTTAGCAAAGGGGTTTGGTGTTCCACAAGGCAATGCTGGGCTCACTGCCATCCACCAGAAGTGTGTCTTTATCTGCCAGACATTCCTCTAACACACAGCAGCAGCAGCATCAATACATGGCTCTTCAGAGGACCACAAGTCAGAAGACAACAAAAGCATGGAAAAGACTGACTTCAACATGCACAACAAAAAGTACAACAGCCAAAGTAGAGAACGCAAATACAAGTCCCGTGTATTTGATATAATTCTGTCATTTTCCCAATAATCTAATACCAAAGGCTTCTATTTAATGCTTTACTTGAGAATATACTTTGCATTAAGAACTATATTTGTTAGAAATGACTCTAGGAACTATAACCCTAAAGTGAGGCACAGCCAGGGAATAGTAAACTTGAGACACACACAGACAGGCAGCCATTTAGATTGTATGTTACGATGCAAATTTAAAGTGTATATGTTTAAGAATATAACACACAGTAAAAAGCACTGATTTGATGACAGCTGGAGATGAACCTTTTCGATCAGAACACATATACTTCAGTCAAAATGTAATTATTAGAATGGGAGAAATCTGTGTAGTGCACATATGTAGCAACATAAAACCAGTGCCCACAATGTGTTTTAAATGAGGTTCTAACAGGCAGAGAATGAGGAGGGGAACCAGACACAGAGAAAGGACTTAACTCAGTAAATGCGGCTCTTTGGAGTTCTGGCCAAGCAGACAGATTGGCTTCACATCAGAGAAACGCCACATGAAAGACGGGATCTTGGTGATTTCTGTGTTTGCCACGGAGTAAGACCATCTCAAATATACCTCTATCAGCCTCACTGTCCTCGAACTCAAGGAGTGTCCTGAAGTGGGTTTATAATAATCAGGTTATACTTATTTCCTTGTGTTAATCTTTGCATATAAATAAATAAATCTAATGTGCTCTCTTTATTGGAGGGAGGACAGTGATTGATGATGAGAATGTATGTGTGAGTGCGGGTGTGTGTGGGTGTGTGCACGAGAGAGAGAGAGAGAGAGAGAGAGAGAGAGAGAGAGAGAGAGAGAGAGAGAGAGGGGGGGGAGAGAGAGAGAGAGAGAGG